>JBBPJY010000748.1:0-13387 GCA_038088975.1 Xerocomus cyaneibrunnescens
AAGGGAGGAGAGGATGGAAACAGAGAAGAAGAGGAGTATGTAGTAGTACATAGAGTTTTTTTTTTTTTTTTTTTTTTTGTTTTTTTTTTTTTTTTTGTTTTTTTTTTTTAATATAGTAAGAAATTTTTGGAGATTGAGAAAAAAGACAAGAGTGAAGAAGAATCAGAAATCAAACAGAGTAAGGAAATAAGGAGAGGAGCAACTGGAGATGACTCCTTACAGAGTGGGTAGTGGTCCAGGTTTCTCAGGGTACCTCCAGTGGAAGTCCAAGATGAGTTCTGTCATGTTCCCCAATTCCATGATGAGGAGCCAGAAGGTCTCTTCATCAATTCCCTCATAACTGAGCCAATGCACCAGGTACAGGAGTTGGCAGTGATGCCTTCTCCAGTTGATCTTGGAGTCAAGGATCTTTGCAATCTTGTACTCCAGCTCTCTGTCCACCTCAATTAGAGGAGGTGGAGGCTGGTCATGGTTTGGTATAGTATTTGGAGTAGAAGGTTCTAGCTAAGAGATGTGAAAAACAGGGTGAACAAATCAGAGAGAATCAGGGAGATGTAACATAAATGAATCTATACCCAGTTGGGCAATAATAGGAAAAGGTCCCAGATTTTTCTCAGAAAGCTTTTTAGAAGATCTAGTAGAGTGGAAATATTTTGCCCTGACATATACCAGATCTCTGACTTGGAAGTCCAGAGCTGGGCTACACTTGGCATTGGCTGGGCCGTGATAGCAACATTGTGCTGTGAGCATCTTCAATTGGAGGAACTCATGTAACTGTTCAAGGTCAGCAATATAAGTGGATGCTGAGGAGGAAGTTAGAAAATGGTTGGAGTAAACAGAAAAGTTCAAGTGATAACCCTTGTTTACAAAGAATGGTGATGCTTCAGTAGTAGCACTGGGAGCATTATTGTAGGTGAACTCTGCCAGAGGCAGGAGATCCAACCAGTTGTCCTGTTGATAATTACAGTAGACCTGAAGGTACTGCTCTAGTGTCTGGTTAGCATGCTCTGTTTGTCTGTCACCTTCTGGATGATAACTGGAGGTGAAGTGGAGGTGCATATCTAGCGCTTTACCTAAGGATCTGAAGAAGTGAGATACAAACTTGGAGCCCTAGTCAGAAGTGACATGGGAGGGAACTCTGTGCTTGGAGAAGACATTGATGAGAAATAACTGTGTGAGGTCAGCAGAGGAAATGGTATCATGGGTAGGGATGAAAATGGCTTGTTTTGATAACCTGTTGATTACCACTAGGATAGCAGTGAAGCCTTCCAAAGCTGGGAGATGTTGTATGAAATCCATGGAGATGGAGTTTCATGGCTTCTCCAGAATAGAAAGCTGTTTGAGGAGGCCATATGGGCAATGCCTAGGGGATTTAGCATGAGCACAGGTTGTACAAGAACTAACATAATCTTTTATGAAGGTCCAGATGCCTGGCCAGGTATACTCTCAACAGATGAGTTCCAGAGTACAGTTTTGACTGAAGTGGCCCACAGTAGGGTGATCATGGAAAGTCTGGAGGATTTGGAGTCAGAGGTCACCCTGTTCCAGGATGTTGATATGGCTATCATGGAGAAGGAAATGTTCTGAAGAGATGGTCCAGCAAGGGTTGTTGGTAGGTAGGGTGGAAAGGAGAGGAGATGCAATAGGATCATTGGAAAGGGAGAAAAGGATGTCAGAGCAGAGTTGCTTGATGTCAACAAGGAATGAGGTCCAGAGGACCAGAGCTGCAAGATGGGTAGCTTGGAGGGATGCAGCGAGTTGGTCCTGTGTAAAAATGGGTCTGTTATTGTCAGGGTTAACACAAGTGTAGTCCTTGTCCCCTTCTTTAGGGTAGATGTCCCAATGTCTAGTCAGTGCATCAGGTTTTGCTCCAAGCTTGCCCAGGCAATACTGTACTGCTAGATTGAATTGGCAAAGGTATTCCAACCAGCAGGCTTGCTGGCAGGGAAGCATTTTGGTAGAGGTGAAGTATTTGAGATTCTTGTGGTCTGTGAAAATGGAGATTGGAGTTTTGGAGCCCTCAAGGTAGTGTCACCACTGATGAAAGGCTTCGAAAATCACTTGGAGTTCTTTATCATGAGTATTATAATTCAGTTCTGCATCACAGAGAGAATGAGAATAAAGTGCTACAGGATGTAAGTCATTATCTGGAGTAGAAATGGAAAGGATTCTTGCAATAGCATAGTCAAAAGCATCAGTTTCAACAATCATTGGAGTATCTTGAATCCAGTGGACCAGCACCAGAGCAGATATGAAGGCAGCCTTAAGGCCCTGGAAGGCCTTGTGGCAGTCCTCAGAGAAGTTTTCAAGAGCACCTTTACAAGTGAGGTGGGTTAGTGGAACAACAATATTAGCATAATTGTGAATAAAGCAATGATAGAAATTGGCAAAACTGAGAAAGGACTGAACATCCTTGACCTTCCTGGGCTCAGGCCAATCCACAATAGCTTTGATTTTATCCTCAGCCATAGCAAGACCAGAGGAAGTGAGCATATATCTGAGGTACTCGACAGAGTCAGAGTGCTACTTACACTTCTCCAGCTTTAGGTATAACCCATTAGCTCAGAGTCATCAGAGTACTTCCTGGACATGCTTCCAGTGGGAGGCAAGGTCTTGGGAGTAAATCAAGATGTCATCTAGGTAGACCACAATGGAGACATCTAGCATATCAGCAAAGATACTATTGATGAACCTTTGAAAGGCTGCAGGAGCATTAATAAGTCCAAAGGGCATAACTAACCATTCAAATGATCTGTAGTGGGTCTGGAACATAGTTTTCCACTTGTCACCTTTAGTGATGCAGACCAAGTGGTACACATGCTGGAGATTGAGCTTAGTGTAGACCTTCACTCCACTCAGAGCATCAAGAAGGTCAGTATTGCATGGAAGAGGATAGCAGTCTTTCTTGGTGATAGCATTGAGGCCATGGAAGTTGACACAAAGATGGAGCGATCTGTCCTTCTTCTTGATGAAGAGCATTAGAGTGGCATGGGGCAAGCTGGAGGCTTGGATAAAGCTGATGTTCAGGTGCTCATCAATGAAGTCATGGAGAGTTTGTTGTTCAGTAGAGGAGAGGGAGTAGAGCTTTCCAATTGGAGGAGAGGTGCCTTCCTCTAGTTCAATCTTGAGGTCGAAAGGACAATGAGGTGGTAGGGTATCTGCCTTTCTTTTGCTAAAGATGTCTGTGAAATCATGGTACTCCAGAGGAACTCTGGAGAGATCTATGTGTTCCTTGGAGGTATTGGAGATGAAGGCAGAGTGTGCCTTGGCTTCCTCAGGATTCTGGAGTTTCATGGCAAATTGGATTGAGCCTTCCATCTTGCATGCTCATGCAAATGTGGCAGCATTGACAAAGGAGATGGGAGGACATCAGAGTCCAGGAGTGGTAGGTGATTCTGGAGTGCACCTCAGGATTGGAAGGAAGTTGGAAGGAGTAACAGCAGGAGTGGGAGGACTGGGAGGAGGCCCCAGAGGCATGGATGTTGATGTCATGCTTGGCATTCTGTCTGCAAGAGTCTGGAATGAGATGCTGCTCATGACCCAGTCAATCAACAGATTGTAGTGGGTGAACCAACTATGTCCTAAAACTAGTGAGCATGAGGAATCCAAGGAGGTGACAAAAAATGTCTCAAAGGTGGTCTTGCCTGATGGAAAGGAGATGGTCAGTTCCACAGAGGAGGTAATAGAGGATGAAGAGGAGCCATCAAAGAGATGGAGTGAAATTGAAGGTATAGAGTTCATAGGTATTTTGTATTTGTTAGTCAAAGAGGAGTCAATGAAACAGTGAGTAGAACTGGAGTCAATAAGAACAGGAATGGAGAACAGAGAGAGGTCATGAATAGAGACAATATGTCAAAGAGAGTTCAGATTAGAAAGAGCAGACATGTTAAGATGAAGCTCCTTGAGAGCATGGTCAGGTTCAATGCAACTTCCAGCCCATGCAGAGTCAGAGGAGTTGCTCTCTATTTTTTCACCTCAGAGGAGGCAGAGCCAGAGGCTGTCACTGCAGGAGTAGCAGCAGCAGAGCAGGCCTTCACAGCCCTAGAGGTAGATTTCTGGCAGTCTTTAGTGGAGTGACCCAGCAATCCACAAAAAAGACATAGGTTGTTCTTAATTCAGTGCTGATGCTCCTCTGGGAGGAGTTTGCCATCCTTGCTGAGTTTAGAAGAAATAGATGGGTCCTTAGGAGGCCCATTACCTTTGTTGTCCTTTCTGGAGGAACCAGAGTTCAGAAAACTGTTGCTATTGCCTTTGGACTTGTCATCCTTGAACATAGCAGATGTTGATGAAGCAGATGAGTTTGAGGGTTTGGAGTTTTCAGAGTTGGAACTGGAGTTCTTGGTAGCATGGGTGATCTCTTCCTTGCACTCCCAGTGTTGGTGATCAATCTGCTGGACAAGGGCTTGGAGATCATGGATGTTGTTGGGCTTACCCTGGTGCAACAACTTGTCCTTGATTTGGTCTGGGAGGCTGTTGTAGAAACTCCAGCAGAGAGCACCAGGGCCCCAGCCTTGGACCTGGGATGCAAGGCAGTTCCATTCAACAATATACCTGGAAATGCGCTGTGAGTCTCACATTTGCAGTCACTCGAGTTGAGCTTCTGCATCAGCTACAGAATCATGAGGCCCAAAATTGGATTGTAATTTGAATAAGAAAGTTTTCCAATTGTCCATCCATAGTGGATGATTCTCTGGAGGTTCATCTCCAAGAAGGTCTGGTTTGAAATACTCTAAGGCTATGCCCTTAAGATAAGATTGGGCAAATGTTACCTTGGTCCAATCTGTCTTGAAGGACTTTGGATTCACTTGGAAATTGAGTTTGCATTGGACTATGAATGGATGGAGTTTCTTGAAATCAAACCTGTCAAACAGATCAGGTTCATGGACTTTGGTTTTCTGGGTTTTGGAGCTCTTTTTGCATTGCAATGCCTACCTGGTCATGTCCTGGATCACCCCAGCTAGCTGGGTGAATGGTTCAAATGCTAGCAAAACGTTGTTCAGCTGCTTAAAGAAGTCATTGTGACTGAAAAATTCATTGTTGGGGTTGGGGTTGGGGTTGGAGCTGGGAGACAAATCTCCATCATCTCCAGGATCCTATGGAGGGATGCCATTGTTGTCCTCAGGTAGCTTCCTGAAGCAGGGCCCATCCAGGGACTCTGGGCTACTTGATAGGGGAGTTAATGAAAAGAGGGTGCTCCAGCGAGAGTGGTATCCCAAGGCAGAGTTGCCAGGCCTGGCAGACAGGCTGATGAACTCACCTGGGATAGTGCAGGAACTACTGAAGGTGTTTTGCAAGGCACCATTGTGAAGTGTAAATGACCAGGAAGTCATAAGAACAAACCTATACAAGCTTGAGTACAAATATACTGTCAAATCAACAGGTTGACTATCAAATCTCCAGAGTCTCTGTGCCAACTCCTGTTGAAGAAGGACAGCAAGTACTGAGGTGGAAGGGGTTAGTGGTGGAGTGGACCAGAGGTCCAATAGAGGAAGTGGGAAGGAAGAACTTAATGAGGACATTGGCATAGGACTTATGAGTCATGCCCTTGTATAGGTCCAGGTCCTCATATTTCAGAGATCAGACTAGGAGGATGAAGATAGCAACAGGAGGGAAGGAGGGATGATGAGGAGGGGGGAATTTAGTAAATATTTATACTGAGGAATAGTACAGGATGTATGGAGGCTTATATACAGAGAATGTAAGGTGAAACATGGTAGGCAAGGAGATGAAACATGTAAGTGTTAAAGAGAAAGGAGCACATAGTGCAATCAGAAAGCAGGGGAGTGTATGAAAGTAATACAATGGCAACTGACTCTGCATGGCACCTGTCAAATGCAAGGGATGACAAGTCCTGACACACCTGGAATGAGATAGGGGTGCTCTGATGACAAGTGATGGAACTCCAAGACACAGGGCAGAGGAGCAGATGAGGACATGGATGTAGTGAGGGCAGAGATGGAGGGAGATGGTTTGGAGGGGGGGACATAGGGGTCAGAGGATGGATATGACAACTTCCAGGTCCAACTCCAACCCTTCCAGTCCAACTCCACTATAACCTCTGGCCTGTTTTTGTCTCCCTCTATAGCTACCTTACTCAGATCTCTACTTTCATAAACCACTCTGACTCCTCCTCCCTTCAAACTCTGTTATTCATCCACTTATGTTTTATTCCTTGATTACTCAGACTCTGATACCAGTGCTCACCTAGGAGCACAGCTCCAAGGTGATACTTTGGTATTCCTTACTTTCTGATACTTCAAGATTACTCATATCCTGATACTCCATATTACTTATTCACTAACTACTCCAGTACTTACTTCATTCTGACTCCAGACTTAGTCATCCAATCCTCCTCCATATATAAACTCTGTAGATTCCACTTTGTATTACTTAGTTCAAATCTCGACAAAACTAGATATTCTCTACCTCTGACTTGATAATCTCCATTCTCTGATAGAACTTGATGTTCTCCCATCTAATATCTAAGTTGCTGTGCAACTTCCTCTGATTCTCCCTCTGATCTCCAACCCTCCATAAATTCAGGACACCAGATCCTTTACAAGGGTGCACCACATAAGGTGAAGCCAAGTCCTGTCCAACCTCCTCACAACTCCACTTCCTTGGAGTTCCTCCAGAGTTTATTTGACCATAGTTTAACAACCTGGACCTATACAAGGGCATGACACATAAGTCCTATGCTGATGTCCTCACTAAGTTCTCCCCTTCTAATTCCTCTGTTGGACCTCTGGTCCACCTCTGTCACTAACCCTTTCTGCCTTAGTACTTGCTGTCCATCTCCAACCAGATTTGGCATGGAGAGTCCAAAGATCTGATAGACCAACCTGCTAATTTGACAATAAAGGATAAAAAGTATATTATAAGGTCAGATGAGACTGAAATTAATCATGATGGCTAGAAATGGGCATGAAAAGTGGTTCAAATCCAAGTTCAAGCTAGCCTTCTTATAATACTTGAAAAGAAATAGGCATTTCTGCTTCACTACAGCCTTCATACCAGCTTTTCTCAGGTGACAACAGATGGTCTGAGTGAAGATGGTTTGGTTCTTAATGTTTTCAGTGGTTTTGGTAACCTGGACAACATTTTCAGCCCCCCCAGTTCTAATAAAATACATAGCAAAATGCATATTAGTAGGAGTAATGGGGAATGGACAGCCACCAGAGGATTTGTGTAAGTTGGGACAATGCTGGGCATGTGCCCTGTTAGTGGTAGAGTGGCAAAAACCAGTAAAACCAGAGATTTGACAAGTAGAATGGCCCAATTGCAAGAAAATAACAATATAGTAGGTTTAATCAATAAAAAGTAATTTTATGGTAATGAGTGTGGAAGATGTGATGATATTTTGGTTTGTTTGTATCATATTTAACATCCTGTACATTATACAACATCAACAAAGCCAAATATAGCTTGATTTAATAGAGATTTTAATCTTTAAGTTCAAAGTACAAAAACTGGCCCAATGAGGTGTTCATCTTGTAATGGCCATATCTTGGCAGCACCTGAATGGAATTACATGATATATAGAGCAAATGTGTAGCCAAGGGTTCATACTACAATACATCCCACCAAAGCAAGATCTAATTTGTTCAGATAATTGCAGTATGCTTCACATACTAGATTAGGGTTAAACATTGAGCTGGTTTTTGGAGTCACTGTATTTCATAGTAGTATAAGATTGAAGTTACTTATGTACAAAAATATGTACAAAGTACATCAATATTCTATAGTAAAATAAGTAGGACTGGACATTAGTCTAAAATTCTAATAAAGTGTAGCACTTAATTTCCTAAGTGCAACTTTGGAAAAGTACCATAACTGTAAATAAGACCAAAAGGGGAATTGTCAAATTTGTTGGTGTATCTATAGATGTGCTCAAGGTGAGCATTGACCAGTTCAATCTCCAAATCAATCCCAGAAGACAATGCTGGACTTTTCACCAGTAAATAAATAAAAAACAAACACTGCTAGTTACTGAACAGCACATTGCTAAACAGGCTCTAACAGGCCACTGCCATCACTCAGCTGTGTGCAGGTTGCACATGACTCATTTAGGTGAACCACTGAGCTGCTCTATGCTGTGCAATGATCTTGGCTGATCCTCCTCAACAAAGAACAGTGTCTCAAGTAAGGCAAAAACAGGCATGGTTGCCTGTGGTGATGAATGGAAGTAAGATTACATGAACTTCAAAGCTGATCAGTGTACTGTCACGATGAAGCAGTCACTCCTCCGTTGGACAATGGGGATTCGAAGGCTACTGTGCCGTACGTAGGATAAGTCATCTTCTGATCACGAACTCGGTCTGGCTTGGGATAAACAGTGCGTCTTGGACGCAACACGTACGTGCAAACAACCGCTCGATTAGTGCACGTTCGTCCATGGGGCTTCCCTGTAAGTCTGTCCTGACGAAAAAAAAATAATAATAATCGAAACTAACATAGTTTATTAGCCTCCCCCATGCGTCGCTCGGCCGACCAACTATCACCATCCTCTCAATACCCTGCACTTTCCGTCAATCTATCACCAGTCGACCTCGCCTTGCGTCCTTTCCCGCTCCTCCACCAGCCCAACGCAATTTTGAATGCGTACTCGTGCCTACCGTGCCCTCGTCCACAGCCAGCGCGTACACCAAATCCCAATGCGATGACACGCACCCCGCATTATCCCGCCGACCGACCAACCGTCAAATCCCCTTTACGTCCTGGACCCAGACACCCAAAAACGCTCGGCCACAAAACACAGCCTCAGAGATGTCCTCGCCGCGTACACCCAGTCGCCCCAGTCGCAACGTCAGGTTATTGAGCTGGTCACTGCTACCCCCGTCCATCGTCCGCGTCACGACCCGCGCTGACATCAAAGCGCGCTACAAAGCAGCGAAACATGCACCCAGGCAGGGTGCACGGGTTAGTGAGGCCGCCAAGGAGGTACAGCTCACGTGGGGCGTCGGGCCCGCGGATGTCGAGCATAAACTCCGCAAGGTGCGGCGCGATCTCGACAAGGGATACCGCGTTGTCGTTGCCGTCGCCGTCAAGCGCAGACATCGTCCATCGAGTCGGCAGGAGCTGGTCGCGTTTGGGGACGACATTGCGGAGTCGCTGGAAGGGGCGGGCTCGGAATGGAGAAATAGGGAAATCACGGATCGGCTTATGGTCTTGTCCTTCCGGAAAGTAGAGTTGGATGAGGACGTGCCATGACTCCCAGCTAATCTTAGTGATATCTCTATCTACTCAATGAAACAGATTCACTATCCTATTATTCATTGTCAGCATACCTTTTCAAACGCTGCCAGCGATGCGGGACGAGCAGCGCTAAGACCAGAGGTGGACAAGCTTGTGACGCGCAAAGTGGCCATTTCTCATTTCACGTACTTGGTGTCCTCTTGCCTTACGCGGCCCTACCTGTCCCATCCTAATGGCAAGCGTCTAGCACCCTTCCTTTCCTCGCGCACTCAGGCAGGCGTTATTAAACGCCCTAAAGAAACCCCCTCTGTAGGGGCAGCAGTACTCACTGCGCTTATTGCGACGGATGACTTTGGACTGTAACCTATATGCTGTGCGCGACGTAGAACTCAAGACAAAAGACGTCGTCGACGTGGAATAATGAAAAAATTAATACTAATACGTTGGCAAAGTGGAGTTCCGCTATGGGCCATTAGTGACACCCAAGATGTACGAGTGGATATCCCTACTCATGGATTGTGTTGCCTTATCCGCCACCTAGTAGTTTGGATTCTTCAGCGCCTACACCTTCTTCATCCCTTGGCCAAACCTGTGGTTTTAGTTCTAGGTGTTGTTTCATGCAAGTGTCAGAAAGGGCAAGAATCTCGTACTTGCTCTCGGGTTCTCGTCGGCTAATCTGCTCATCCATGTTATCCAAGGCTATTGTGACATTACCTGTCTGTTTCAGATCTCCGGGTTCAATTGCTATCACAGCACTACCTACGATCAAGCCGACTTCAACAATTGGATACCCAGAGACACGCACAAGAGTACGCCAGGATGTCGAGCAGTCATGATCTGTGTTTGGTGTCCGGCTGCGACCAATCTGTCACATATCATCTTCAGACACAGCGAAGGAGTTGATATACCCTCCTTCCACCGTTGCGACTTGTTCCCTCCACCTTCCACTCATCTCCGTCATTACAGGATAATTCGGTTCTTTGATCAGCGTTTCAAATTTGAAACAATGCTGATGATCAGCTAACTTCATCCCCTCTCTCTGATTTGTACTCCCATGAACAGTCGCATGATTCATGCACCCTTGGCGTGTTTTCAAATGTGTCTTTGCCTAGCTTGCTGACGAGGTTTCACAGACCGAAGGTCACTGGTACAACCCCAACCGACATTTACCCACACTGGGCAATGGGTAACAGGAAACAAATTTGTGACACAAATGCAGTGGATATGGAATGATCAGATTGTACTTCAGCTCAGCGCCCATAATGATATGATCATGATGAAGTTCGATATACGATAAAACACGGGTTGAGTTCCCTCTCTTATAAATGTGCTGGTGCTAATGCAAAATGTGGAGCCCATCTTTCTGTCCACGCACTTCTAATTTTCCTTTACACCACATTGATCAGAATGAGGTCTTCCATGTCACAATCCGCAGTGATGAGCGCTCAGCAGAATGACTATGTATTTCGTATGCCTATTCTCACCAGTGGGAGGTCATGTCTCAATTTATCATAGTTGCAATAACTACCGCGCTCATGTATGATCACGGTGAGCAATTTGTTCTGTTCAGATATGGAGCACCAATTCATTTGTTGTCAGTCCTCACATTTTCAAAAGAGGTATAATCACATATAATCTCCAACATTTTGTATCGAGTCTGCCTAACTGATAATTCATGTAGATAGAATATGTCTGGGTCAGTAGACAATTGTCTGTCAACCAGACGTGTTCCTGATAGGATTACAGAACAAACCCTGGACCTGGATGTCATTCATATTCATTATCGTATGTATTGAGCTCCTCAATGCAGTTGTCGTGTCCTGCAGAAAGCTAAGCACTGTCGTAGATCCGTTATTTCGGCGTTTATGTTTGCATGTGAGTCCATGATTACTTACTGCGTGGTATATACTGGATGCTAACTCCAACTGGTTAATCAGGATCCCAAACTTTGGTATGTCTGGCATTTAAATGTGACATTGACCGGAACTTCATGACACTGTCTGAAGTGACTGGCTTTCCACTTGGCAACACCAGTATAATGGTATTTTTCTTCTGATTTGGAAAGCCATGAAGTAGACTGAATTCTTTTGTTCGTAGACGTATGTATTCTCCCAACCATCATTGTTAGTCAGGGTATCATAACTGATGCCTTTTAAATAGCTGTGAGTGCACACATATAACGCTTTTCTTGCCCAGTCTGTTCATGATTCCAAGGTGATATTATGTATATCACCATAGAATGGGCATATGTTCTATTTCATGGTGCATCTGATTGTGAGTTGCACTATAACATACCCTCAGAGAAGTGGGCTGATTGGTCTGGAGTCGTAATGATCCTCCGTGTGTGGGCAATGTATAATCGATCGAGGCCAATCCTCGTTATTCTCCTTACATCCTTCACGATGGCGACAGTGCCCACAGTTCTTTCTCGCGCCATTATCAGCATTCCGAGGACTCTTTCATGTATGTACATGCTATTGTGCACATTGGACTAATCGGCTATTGACCACCACTCGACTTGATGACTGTTACAGCGTCCATCGTGCAGATTCCCAACTCCTTCTTTTGCGTCACTGTGGAAAATGTACCACGGATTTGGTTGGACGTGTCTTTAATTTTACAAGTGGCACACGGTGCAGTGATTTGCATCTTCGTGATTGTCCAGTTCGTCAAGGACCTGCTTCAGATGTACCGTGCAACAAAGCAGTGGCAACCAAATCGGTACATGAGATTGCTTGTTAGGCAGGGCGTTCTCTACTTCATTGTGTATGTCCTTTCATTCTGTACCATTAAGCTCTGGCTTGCACTCGAACCAATTACAAGTCAAATTAACGACGTTTCATTACAGCTCCTTTCTTTCTGAACTGATCAGTGTGCTTAATTACTTCCAAATGCTTCCAACGAGCGGATGGCTGATGATACTGATGACCGTTTTGGAAGAACTTCTCATATGTGTTGTAGCGCCTCGATTTTTCCTGGGTATTCGGGAGCTGTACGCACAGGACGTTCGAGGTGGACGTGGGAGCGGGATTGACACAGGGTTTGGCTTGTCGTCTGGGGCGGTAATGCAGTTTGCGGATGTTGAGCAGAACGAGGACATGGAGATCCCGAAGGAGGGGGGGACGGCTCAGTCAGAGTAGGTGGACGTGAGCTGTTGTTTCTACCCAGGAGTTGGCGCAGTACGCAATACTTCTAGCCGGGAGGCACTTCCACAGGGCGGTTTCTTGGTCTTTGTGCTAGATGTACGAGTGTATCTTGGATCAGAATCATTATTTATTTTCTTGGAAATAGTGGTGTCATGGCAGGCGTGAGCGACGAACAATTCATGGGTAATCCAACGGACAAGTCCTCTCTGAGCGTTGCGGTATCTCATTAACGAGACGTCGTTTACTCTTCGTTGAGCAAAACAAGGTAAGCTCACTTAATACCTCTGCAATCCCTGACGAATGATTAGTGAGGATGTCCATGGTCGCGCTCGCTCAAGTTGCATATGTGAGAGTGTCGCTAGGACGCAGTGAACAGTGGACTTCTGGAACATGACCGACTAATTGGCGCGACGCAACCAGCCAAAATTCGAGCAGGAAGGTGAGGATGGTAGGATTCACGCAAATGCGTCAGTAGACTTGCGCCGCAATAGGTAGAAGTCACGGACTCGTATACAGCCACGTACAACTGTCGTATTATCACCTTCAGTCAAGTTGAACATTGTTTGAATGAGATCATGTTCCTGCTCCTGCCGACTGAAATCTCTACATTGGGTGTATAAATAACTGTGCACGGCACGAAACAGACCACTCGAGCGAGGGCTCGACGGGGACATGCATGATAGAAATAGCACTTGATCAGGTCGGAGGCGCGCGACTAGCAAGAACACTCAGCCGTGTGCGGTACAACGGACTGATATATTTACCTAGCAAGAACACTACATACGAGTTAGCTCAAGTAAGTAGTAGGGTGCAATATAAGTAGCTCACCTCAGTCGTGTGCGGTACAACGGACTGAGGTGCTCGATAGCGGGTGGTACACCTTATATACGGTAGGGTACTATTGTAAGGTACAAGGGGGATAAAGGGTTGTGAGCTAGGTTCGTATGAGGAACACAGGAACAAAGGGTGATCAAAGGGATGCGACATGGTTGAATAGAATGTCCATGCGATCCTGTACCTGCGAGCGATGTCGCGCATCGGGCTGT
>JBBPJY010000750.1:0-13367 GCA_038088975.1 Xerocomus cyaneibrunnescens
CAGTGGAACAGCGCGCGATGGTTCCTAACACGCAATTGTACCCCACGACCTTGAGAGTGTTGGATGATCCAGCACGGCTCAAGCCCTCTGCTATTCTCTCCTTGACAGGTAAAGTGACGGACGTCTTCGTAACCGCATCAACCTGCGATAAGGAAAGATAAGTCACAGAATACCGACAAAGACTTGATTCAATACCAAATTAAACATGTTCTCCGCTCCGACAAAAATGATAACAACAGGTAGCAGACTCCTGGCAATTTACTATGAGAACATGAGAGGTGGAGAAATACTCTGAACCTACCAAGGGACCATGGTGACTTTGAAGCGCATTAGTGAACAAACGCTGAGGCTGGTAATAGTACTGGCAACAATTTCGAAAAGGGCTGTGAAAGTCAAGCCAATTCTAGTGTGGACTCCGTTCATGCGTTTCATGGACCTCCTAACATACAGAAAGAACACTCCATACGCAAGGTAAACGAACGAAGAAATGGATGAGAACCCTTGCTTCTTGGAAAGTCCGTGATCATACTAACAGATATCAAGACCTGTCACCAACGACAAGGAGGGCAGACTGACCTCAAGGGCAATGAGTGTTGGCTCAATTGTCTCGGTGAAAGCGTCGTTGCCTTGTGTGAGGTTCTTTAAGATATCAAGCCAGTTATCATGACTAGCTTTGTTCAAGCAGTCAGATTCAGGGAAAACAAATGTGTGCACGAGGAATTTTGCCGAGTCGATGTTCGTCGTACTTCTCTCGAGATTCCGTCCTGCGAAAACCATCTGTGGTGTGATAGGAATTCCAGCCATGGAAACACCGTCGTAACTCTTGAGAGTGCTAAGGATGTCTGTGTCCGATTGAAGATGTGCTTCGTCGTGATTCCAAAACGTAAGAGGACTGAATACGACACAGTCATTTGTACCTGCTTTAAGACAAGGCACCCCCTGTGACCTGATACGCTCTAATATTCGCCGTTCAAGATGCAAGGCAGACACTAGCGTTTGGCTGGTCAAAGCACCCGCGTCGTCGGCTGTGTTGCTGTGTATCAAGATCCGCTCCACCCGAAGCGTGCGGTCGGAGCCGCAGCGCGCGCGGATTAACTCGTCGTCAAGTATTTGAATGTTAGTTAGACCCTGCCAAAAGTCCTGGAGGTCTCGGAGGGCGTCGCTTCCGAAAGCGACATAGTCAGCAAGAAATGAGTCGACGACATTTGATGTGGACGCGAGACGTGAATATGACGGTGTTGATGAATATATGGCTAGTGCAGGGTATGACAGAGACGTGATGACCACCGCGGAAACAAGAATAAGACGGATTTGGTGGGTTGCACAATGTCTACGCCCGTGTTAGGACCACCAAGCACGCAGGGTCTCGGAGCTCGTACGCACATTCCAAAAGACCGCAAGGACGTGTCTGCCAAGGTCCGTAATCGTTGACAGGCAATGGCCACAGATGAGAACAAGCCTGCAGTTTGTCGTGCCATGCAAAAAGATATTCGACGACTGTTCAGCTTGTCGAGTGCATGCTATGGCAGTGGTCGAGGGGTCGTCAGAAATTACGCTGGAACACGACATGACTCCATTGGACGGGACATACACCGCAATCACGTGACCCTGAAATCACCGACACCGAACGGCCTCGAGCGAGTTACAAACAAGGTGACCGATCGCTATCACTTTATACTGTCAATTCACTGTACCCCAATTGCACTAGGTGTAAATTCTGAATCCATAGCATGAAGAGAAATAAAGTAGATCAGATCGTGTGGTATATCGCTGTCCCTCGTCTTTGCACTTTCAGTTCGACCCCCAAGAAATCTCACGTCACGTCATCTCCGCGAAGCTTGCGAAAGCTGTACCAGGCCATGGAATCGCGTACGATAGCTATCGGCGTAAAGAAGAATGATAAGTCCGTTAACAAAGTCCCTGAGCAAGCGAGCCACGTAAGCTTCGAGTTCAACAAGGAAAAGAAAGTTCGAACCAGCTTCGCACTAGAGAGCGGATGGGATAGTCAAGAACCTTTGGAATACTTGTCTGCATGAGGGATGGCCATCTGTCAGTAATGATTGCCTTAGGGTTTGTCAGGGCGCGAAGGCCCTCAGGGCCACCTATCCAAGAGGTCAGAAATGGTACATGATCCACATAGATCGAGCCGACTCGCCAAAGCGCCCGTAACCACTTGATTTCGTTCCCCCAAATGGAAGATCCTGGCTGTAAAGGGGAAAAAAATCAACGACCATTCGAAATGAAGGCTTGTTACTAGCTTACTTTAACTGTGCATAAACGTCAGAACCGTTAATCAGGAACCAATAGTTGAAACTCACGTAGAACACCCCAAAATCGTTGATAGAAACCATTCCACACTCCAATTCTCGAGCAACTTCCAGGCATAGGTCTTGATGAGGCCCGAAAACACTGGCTCCAAGACCATATTTGGTACCATTAGCAATCCTGATTGCTTCCTCGATGTCTTCGTAACGGATGAGCAAGGCAATTGGTGCAAACACTGGTTCGACTGTTAGCGAGCGGAATATGCTCTAGAGATGAGCTCACATTCTGTCTGCGCAATCCTTGACTTGGGGTCAACATCACCGAGTACTGTCGCCGCAAAGTATGCGTTGCCAGCGGAAGAAGGATGGAGATACTTCTTCCCACCAACATCCATTTGAGCACCTGCTTCGTGAGCTTCGAAAATGAGATCTTCGAGTACGTCAAAGCGGTCACTCGTAAGCATGCATCCGCAATCGACCGTATTAATATACCCTTCTCTTGATGGTGCCAAAACGGAACCAACACGCAACTTCTTGACTCGTTCCGTTAAGGTTTCATAGAGTTCATCATACTGATCAGAGTGTACAATCAAGCGTTCAATACCGACACAATTCTGACCAGCATTTTGGCTAACGAGAATCAAAAGGGTGATCAACCTGGCATGAGCGATCAAACTTACAAAACACCACGCATCCAAACACCCGCCCATTTCTGGATGTCCGTGTCAGGAAGAATGATAGCTGGATCTTTGCCACCCAGTTCTAGTGTCACAGGGATGAGATGTTCTGTTGCAGCCACAGCTACCTGAATCCCGGTGAGTAATTCATCACGCGCACGTATGTCCAAGCCTCAGTACCTTGCGTCCGACCCCTTCGGAACCAATGAACGTGATGTGTTTAATCAGTGGCGACTTGGTCAGTACCTCTGCTTTGTCAGGCCAGCAACAAACCGTCTAGAAAATACTCAGAGACATCAGATGAATAAGAGGCATCGACTAACCTGAACTATATCAGCACCATGACCACAAGCTTCAAGTGCCTTGTGTATTGCCCCGACAAACCAGTCGGTAGACCACACAACGTGTTCAGAGCACTTTAGCACAATAGCATTACCAGCAAAGATGGACGCGATGATTGGCGACCAAGCATTGTGCAGAGCTGCAGGCCCGTATAAGAAAGCACATTATCCCCGGTGCACGAGTCTACTCACGGTAATTCCAAGACACAATAGCACAAACCACACCCTTGGGCTCATAAACGACCTGGGATTTCTTGTAACTCAGCATCAAGTTTGAATGTCTCGTCTCGGTTCGTAGTGCTCGTTCCCCATGGTTAATTAACCACTCCAGCTTCGAGCACGTCGTCAGAATCTCGCCGAGGGCAGCATCGATTACTAGAGCGAAGTAGTCCATTTCTCCATCCTAGCTTGAAGCATACTGGGCTTACGAGTCTTTCCAGTATCACGGCACGCGACTCTCGCACAGGCTTCCTGGTTTTCGACGAGCCACTTGAGCAGACTCCGCATTACCCTACGCCGCTGAGCAAAAGTGGTTTCTGCCCATGACGCTTGTGTGTACTTTGCTCGCTGTATCTTCGCCTGGATTTCACGTTCGTTGTCCGCTATGACCGTTTTGATGTGCAGCGAATTTGCGGGGTCGTAACACGTGATGTAATCCCTGCCGCCCATAAAATGATGAGGGAGTAGGTCAGGTTCTGTGAGATGCGACGTGAGGCTCGCATTATGGATCCGGAGAGATTCCCATTGAGGGTCTGCGGCCTAAGAGCATTGCATCAGACCGGTATCATAGAATGAGTGTAGACGATATACCTCTGGCGCATTATGTCTGAAGGGCACGGCACTGTTGTGTGCCTTCTGGTAACGATCGAAGACTAACCAAATACCGAACGCGGAGAACACAGTCAGAAGGTACAAGACCTCGAGTACACTAGCCCTTGGATCGTTTTCGAGCCACAAATTAAGGGTGCGAAGAGGATGAAAGATAGCATAGAGAAATGAAGGCATTGCCGTTGATCGTGTACTCGACACGGATGGTGAAATCAAACAGCTGAGGGACAACGTGAACTCAAACAACACAAAAATTCCCTAAGCCAATCACGTGACCGTCTGTTCACAGCTAAGTAGACATGACATTTCACGTATTCATATACACTGTGACAAAGCCTAAAGCTCATATAGATAGATCTCTACGCGCTAGCAAAGGAGATTGCGAGATGACTACAGAAAGGGTTCAGTTAGTCCTGATCTCGAACGCGCAGTTTACGACCCACATCCAGTATTTCAGAGGGGGTCCCTCTTTTCTCTAGGATGACCCAAGTGAACCTCCTTAACATGCCGGATCAGATTCTTTCGTTTAACCCTCTTCCTACAGCCATTCCAACCGCATGGGATCTCGGTAGAAGGCTCCATTCCTTTGTAAATGTGAGTTGCCTGGAAATGTGCCACCACAGTCTGGCACGAAATTCCTGCACCACACTTTCCCATGGTCGCCCATTGACAAGGTGCAGACACTCTGCAAGAATGACCTGTTTGGGTCATGGGTAGAGATACATCTACCTGGATGTCGTCCATCACCTGTCAAATCAAATTTGATTCGGAGGGTACCAAAGCGCGACAGTAGCTTGCTTACGTCAGCATCGTAGACTTTATCACTGGGATAATCTTCGACATTCTGCGGCTGTTGGGAGTTTGCCTGCGAATACTTCAGAACCCGAAGACACCAAGAAGCGTTTTAAAACACACCAAAGGAATTGATACAGCCGTGGTTCGATTAACAGTCACGCGCGCTGGGTCCAACGCGTGACACAACTCACTGACATATTTGGGAGACATGAGTCCAGGGAAGATTGCGAGTGATAAACACAGGTACTGGCTCCTCTGTGCAAGGGTAATTGAAGTGATGGACTCAAGGATTCGATTTATCTTATACATCGGTCAGCTCTCCAAAGCTCCAAGCATGGCTGTTGGACGGCGCGACGAGGAGGGCGAGCAGGTATGCGGTGTAGAGGTTAGTCTGGAGGGCGGGTTCATTCGTTCAGTTCCAATGACAAGGAAACGGGGGAGCGCCAGCCTTCCCGGCAGTTTAGGAGCGAGCCTCGGATGGAGATTAACCTTATTGTCGTTGTTAGTGAGTGTCACTAATCAAAAATAAATGCCGCTGGAAGTGTGTCACCGCCAATTGGATGCTTGGATCGCTCTCTTGACAGAGCCAAATGTCAATGGAGGTCGGTGGAGACAAACTCCGGACAGTGAGGCGAATACCTGGCCGTCTTCGACTGCTGAAAGACTCCAGGTAAGGGATGAGAGAACCGAGAAATCCATGGAGGGAAAGACGTACCGAGAAATGCCTCCAGGACTGGAGCGGCGGCTGTTTCAACGCCAGTTACAAATTTTTGGATTGGAGCGCCCGAACCACAAACATAGTGAGAAATTGTAATCCAAGTGTCATGGAGTTCCGACATACCTCGGTCCATGCTTCACCGGTACCCTGATGACGGAGGCTGTGTTATGGAAAGCCGACGAGCTGTAGGTCCGCGGCTACTGTGCAGAGGGGGAGTTGTGATTATTATTAATTTGACCATTTGGGAACAACAGAGATTATGCGCTGATTGGACGCCCTAGTAGCCTGCCAGGCCAACATATCGACCAGCCAGCCGCCTATTCTACCGCCATTTTTGGTATCTTGAAGCAGAACAGTGGGCTCTGAGCCATGGGAGAACAGTCATTCCTTAAATATGGCTAGATGAAACCCACCAAAACAGGCAAGATGACGAGGACCTAGTGGGATTCCATCAAATCGGTCCCACCGTCAATGGACGTCGACTAGTATTCAGAACAGACAGAACAGCTATAATCCACGTGTGGCGAAAAGCGAAGGTAAACTCTCACCAGATATCGATGAGCTGTACGTTCCTCATTGTTCCGTGACAGCCTCAGATTGGAGATTACATCGTAACAGAGCACGGCTGCCCCCGGGGGATCAGAAACATAGCGAAGATCAAATTTGCGTCCGCCAATCCACTAGGTTTGAAAAGTACGTGGACCAGACATGCAACCAGCTTGAAACGGGGACCTCGTCTCTCCACTGCGATAGCCACGCAAGACGGGGACTGACGACGAATCTGGTCGGTTTAGTTTCTCCTGCTCATTAAACCCCTTGATATTGCAATATAAGTACTTTTTCATCATAAATCTAAGCATCAGTTATTGTCAGTTTTCATTCAAACGCAAAATCCACGTAGGCCACTCACTTTCTGAAGCTTTGAGTAGAATCCAGCAGCAAAATTGCCCTATGTTGCCACCCAAAGCCAACCCGGTGACGCTGTAATACATTCGTAGTGGGGAGATATTGGGTACTTTGTCTTGGAACAATCGGCCGATCCACCCATTTGAACCCGGACCAACTTCCCCACAAGACGCTGAAAGAACAGCGGAATATCAGATGTGACGGGCGGACTGCCGATTCCATGATTAACGCCTACCAACTTCGATGTTGGCTGCCATTAAAGGGCAGTATATGACCGCATGCTTCCCAGAATCGGACACTGTGCAGCTTTCATGTACACAAACAAGGCAACCTAGATCCGTTCGTCAGGTATTGGATATTTCCATTGGTATTTTGATGTTTGAGCTTCAGTTTTTCTTGTCAGCTCCAAGTGCATTTATTCCGCAGAAAATGAAGTGGACTTGACGAGTTCTCCTAGTCGTCCTTCTGGGTCTGCTCCGATAGTTTGATATGAAAACGAGTCACGCTGTTGACATATAGTTCAACGGGGCGAATGGAGGATCTAGGGCGTAAATCGGTCGAGTCTGGCTTGCTCATCGACCCAGAACCCCCCGTGTTTTGTGGCCGGGAATGAAGGATAGACTGTCGCTGAGAATCTGCTTGCAAGTCTGCGGCTGCGCCGGTGCGGAGCTTCGCGGGCTGAAGATGTTTCAATCTGTCTCCGAATCGGACCCGCGACTCAGACTCAAAAGGGCCGAGCCAACTGCACAAGCAGCATTGTTTCAAGGTCGAAAATTAAAAGACATGTCTCTGTTGCGTCAAAACATGAAAAATAAAAGGTATAGCGTCCCGATTTTGCCACTTCCTTGTCGAATTTGAGCTGAGCACCGCGGCGCTGTACAGAGTCGGAGTCGGACGCGTTCATTCTTTTCAGAGATCACCCAACTTCCTTTTCACTTGGCATTCATTTAAATGGTCTCGACAGATTGGTCGAATGTTAGTACTAAGTATCGCTTTGGAAGAAACAAGACAGGGTGATACACAATGACCGTGTATTGTACAGCTCGAAGGGTTCACTCATTTTGTGAGAGGCGATCAGTGAATAAGTACGGAGCGCTGAGCAGTTTGAATTGATCATCTATCATTTGGCAGAGGGCGGGGATGTACAAATTGCAACGGTAACGAAACAGCTTGTCGTTTAATCTGGTGCACGCCAGCAAGCGCATGCTGGTACTAATTTCGCTACTCAGTTCATGATTTGCTCTCAATTGTGCCCTGGGCGCCTAGACGTTTCGCCAGCTCTCCTATCGGTGGACAAGCCAGCGCTGCCTTACCGATGTGTTCGAGTCTCTTCAATGTAGCTTCTGTCTATCGAGCATCACGCACAAAGGTAATGATCATACATATGTATCCTAGTCATACTATAACTTAGGAGGATCGTGTACTATCTTATGAGTAACGATGTGTGGTTGGATGAACTAGAGTGTGTGGTAATATCAGGACAAGTGTGCCTTGCCCCTGGCATGGCGAAGGTGGTATTCTCGAATGTGACGTACGAAATTTTTCCGTCTAACCTCCCCACAAGACCCATCCCACCAGCAGTCCACCGTTAGAAGTTCATTAATGTCCTTAATGGAGTGGAAGTCTCTAAAGTGCGCAGGAACAGTCTTGCACGAAATCAAGGCGCCGCAAATGGGGCTGCCTCCTTCACGCCAGAGACAAGATGTCGCCGGACATGACGCTCTCGCATTCTGTGCTGGGCTTCGTAATGATGCCAACTGCCCTTCTGGGGTTTGCACCGCCTGACACACATGATCGGTGCGACTGGTGGAAAGGTGTGCAGGTGTCTCGCTTCCACCTACGAGCTCTGAACAGGGACCATAGCTGTCATTGGGCTATGGGCCGTTTCAAAACCAAGTAAACAGCGGAAAGAACCCTGATACTTACGGAAGGAATGCGTAAGGTAACCATAGCGCGATCGTCAGTTTCGTACACTGGTCTTGGTGTAGAGAATGGTCCACTTTGGGATGAAGTGGAGATAAGCCACGGGCACATGTCCGCCATGACTATCATCTGTGGCAAACGCTCAATAAACGGTGACAGTGTACAAAAGTATCAGCCTACCGCCGCCATCTCCAGCTTTGTAGGATCATCATCGCATGTGCAGCCAAATATACGGCACCCGTCGCATTGACACGGGGAGGGCATTGATGGCGACAGGCACGATGATAAAACGAACTACGAAGGAGAGACTCCAGCTATCAGAGGAACGGTACAATGTATACTTATACCTGTGTCCTGAAGACTTCCAAGTATCATTATGGCTGTTGGAGTGTGGAGCGTTACCTGCCACGACAGAGGCGGAAGGTAGAGGTGTGCAGGAGGGCGGAGATTGACTTGGAGTGTTGAAAGGCAGGTTTTGGAGTGGGTTATTTGTCTTGAATAGGTCAGTACCGTATGTTCTCGACCCAGACAGAATGAATCTTAGCCAAAACTGATTCATCATCCCGCCAGTTCGATTGAGGATGGTTGTCTTGCATGGTGCTGATCGCACGGTGTAGGGAAAACAGAGCTGGGATCCACATCTGCTTGATAACTCGGTTACTCATCAAACCTCTCCATGGCAAGCCTGGAAGGAGCCAACAAGGCCAATAAGAATAGACAAGCAGACGTGTTCATTTCTGCCAGGAGCGCGGCGATAGGAACATCCGAAAGGTCGTTTGGCAGCTGGCCCTTGGTTGATTTCTTCTCACTGGAGCGCTTGAGTCAGCAGACATGCTTCAGGACTTTGGAGGTCCGCAGTATTTTGAAGCTACGCTGCCATGGAGGGCGGCTCGTGAAACGGGGAAGACCTGGACGCTACCCTGCTCACCAAATGCACTTACTAGGTGACCCTAAATATAGTCATATTGGGAGCCCACTATAGCACGGGTGGGAGATCATTGCCAAAACTCACTGCTATCGTTCACAGAATGAGTCCCTCATTTATCATGATAGGTTTCCAGCGGCCAAACAGAGTCTAAAGGCAGAAGAGCCGTCGATGGCTAGCCATTTCCTCGCAGTACGCCTTAAGCAAGCCCCCGGACCAGACGTATTGAGGAACACTCCGTCGAATCAATTCCGATCAGCAATATACATCATGCTGACCAGGTTCCAGAATCAGGCGGAACCTTGAGGTCCATGCAAGTGGACGGTGTACGTTTCTTCGCTGTTTGACGGTAGTAGCCCGGAGTAGACGCTCTTCCGCATCAGTCGAAATCAGTTAATGGTCGCCCTCGAAATTCAGAAACATCGCGAAACTTGAGTCTGCATCCCACCCGTCCACGAGCTTCAAAGAACAAGTAGATTGTACGTATGGCCAGCTTGAGCATAGGGAATCTTGGCACTCCACCAGACAAGTGTGTGATGGCCACGTAAGGCGGGGGCTGGGGGGGAGAGGGGGGGCAGATCCGGTTAGTTCAGTTCCGAGTCCGTCCACCAAAGTGACTGAAATGGTAGTATATTTTTGAAAGTTGCCGCATGCCTCTAGACCTGAGAACTGCTCCGTTCTTCATTATATACAATTCACCTTCCACCACACCGTAGATCTCATCGTCAGTGATTGTCAATACGTGCCATTCAAAGCGAAGATTCACGTCTACAACTCACTGCTTGGGGTTCAAATGGAATCCTGGCCAAGAGTGCTCTAAACAGTCCCCAAGCTAACCACAACATCACTTCAATAAATGAGCAGCAGATACCTGCTTGTAGAGCACTAGGTATGCTAGCATCGTGCCAGTTATTGTATTTGGTGCTCATTCTAGGGCAAATGCCCCTCTACCCATCTGGAGTCCGTCCAACGTCCAAGGGACCTTAAGTGTACGCGTGACGAAGGAGCTCGTGATGCTGCTCCATGATAAATGCTCACCAATGTTGGAACTTGAAGCACGAAGGGTAGTCGGACCTCTTCCCTGACTGCGGCCATAAAGCGTTCATGTATTGCAACAAGGTGATCTAGATCTGTTTGCCCGCAGATGGGGTGCAAATTTTAATTTATCGTTATAATCCAGTCTTTCTTATGCCACTTCGTGTTATGTTTCAGAGAACGAAACGAACTTTAGTGGTAGGTTCTCGTCCGAACTCTTGACTCGTTCCGATTATTGGTCCGAAGACCGGTCTCCCCGCTGGCATGGTCCTAATGGCCCATCACGACTTGAAAGCGCTGCAGAATTGTGAAGATGCGTGATGTGGCTGAGTAGCTATGGTACCTCCGACAACACGTGAACAGGGCGAGTCGCCGCGACTTTTCGCTGGCGTCACCAAATGTATGTATTGTGATCTCGTCCGTTGTGGAGGATTACTCGGTGTACTTTCTTTCTTGATAATACAATTACATTCTCCCGAATGACATGCATTGTTCGTGCTAATCGTACTATAATGTGCGGTAACCCCTCCTGAGCCAATATGTTCTCGTCGGCATTGTGTACATCGTCCTCTTCGTCCTGACTCCGACGATTCTAAACAACTATCACTGTCCGGGTCTGAGTCCGAATCTGTGCCCATATCGCTAGCTGCTCCCTCCCCTGCTTCCATGGACTTGACTCAACTCGGCGTCGTCTGGTGGCAGCTCCCGTCTTGCACTGGAGAGACTCATCTCACTCTTAGGTGACATCATGGCCAACTCCTCCCCCTCTGAAACGTATAAACATGTCCCTGTCCACAAAAACTAGAGTGATATTAGTAGTACAAGCAACTACAAATCTACCAGTTGTCATTGTTGGTATAGGCATGCCAAATAAGACAGCCGATTACTACAGTCGAGTTATCACGCTCGAGGCTCAACTACTCCTAACTGGTAAAATGTTCTAGACACCAAGACATAAAATCAAATCAAACTAGAGTACATATGATGAGGAGTAGAGCATTGGTAAAATAATAATTCTTGGTTGCCCCCGTCGTCTGAACCTCTGAGTCTTGTCGATTCATCCCCGCGCGCTTTATACAAAACCGTTCCCACGCTTGTATCCTCACATGGGTCATAACAGAAACACCAGTCGTTGTCCGGCTTGAACACCCCACACAAACATCGACCCTAATAATTCCTCTGTAAGTCCCATCCAAAAGCAGGGATCAGATGGACCCTACAGATCACAGAAACAAAGCCGAAGACGTCGGCTAGTCCATCTTGGTCTAAGACCTGGAGGCGGAAGGTTGCTACCGAAAGGATTCAATTAGTCCTTGTCTCGAACATGCAGCTTGCGACCAACATACTTCAAAAGGAGTCCTTCTCTTCCCTAAATGACCTAAACGGGTCTCCCGAACATGTCAGACCAGGTTCTTCCGTTGAGCCCACTTCCTGCAGTCACTCGAACCACGTGGGATCTGGTTAGAAGGCACCATTCCTTTGCAAATGTGAGTACTCTGAAAATACACCATCAGTCTGGCACGAAATTCCTGCACCACATTTCCCCGTGATCGCGGTCAGGGGAAATCACTCTGCAAGAATGACTAGTTTGTGCCACGGGTAGAGATACGTCTACTTGGGTATCTTGAATGTCGTCCATTATCTGTCACTCGAATTTGATGGGGATACTAAAGCGCGACAACAGCTTACTTACGTCAGATTCATAGACTTTATCACCAGAATAATCACCGACAATCTGCGACTGGTACTCGTTTGCTTATGAATACTTCAGAACCCGAAGACACAAAGAAGCGCCTCAAACCACGCCGAAGGAATTGATAAAGTTGTGGTTCGATTAACAGTCACGCCCGTCGGATCCAACGCGTGACACAACTCACTGATATATCTGGTAGACATGAATCCAGAGAGGATATAAACACAGGTATTGGCTTCTCCGTGCAAGTGTGAGTGAAGTGATGGATTCAAGAATTCGATTTATCTTATGCATCGGTCAGCTCTCCAAAGCTCCAAGCATGGCTGTTGGACGGCAGGATGAGGGTGGGCAGGTATGCGGCGTAGAGGTAAGTCTGGAGGGCGAGCTCGTTCATTCAGTTCCGATGCCAACAAAACGGGGGACTGCGGGCCTTCCCAGTAGTTTAGGAGTGAACCTCGGATGGAGATTAACCTTGTTGTTGTTAGTGAGTGCCACTAAAGCCGCTGGAGGTGTATCACGGCACCAATCGGATGTTTGGATCGCTCCCTTGAGAAAGTCAAAAGCAAAATATCAATGGAGGTTGGGTGGAAACGAACACCAGACAACAAGATGTTAGTATACCGTTTTCGACTGCGGAAATACTCCATCACAAAAGTTGCAAAAATCTGGGAATCCATGAGAATCTGTTCTTATATGATATAACGTGCCCAGGACCAGTATGGCTTGTCAGGTTTCGTCGATATTATTTTACACTGTCAAGATTCTCCCTTTCCTGTCCAGAACTAGACGAGTCGAACATGCACCGTAATTCTGATAGCTCATGACAATAGCTTGTATTCAGGGATCACTAGACAGCATGAAAACATATATTAATTTTCTAATATTACATTCTAATCCATGTGTACAAAGCAGTCGGATGACGAGACAAAATAGTAGCAGTACAAGTACTGTACATACTGAAGATCCACGAATGAACAGAATTTACTATTAAGTACACTTGTGTGCAAAACGAGTGGTGAGCGGTGATACGAATGCTAACTGAGGACGCACGGAGTTGATGAGAGCGAATGAAACATCTAAGGCCCCATTTATCTAAAAACATGTTATCTGGGCTACTGGGCATTGAGTATATGCACATATACGCACCTCTTTTAGGACAGTCCAAGGTTTGTCGAATGTGAGATGTCGTTGATGAGAATTTTGCTGGAGATCTTGTGCTACCAAGTTGGACTGGCACTCTGAATTATCTGACCCATCCTCGT
>JBBPJY010000752.1:0-13346 GCA_038088975.1 Xerocomus cyaneibrunnescens
CATGCAAAGTATGGTCTGTATGGCCTCAACTTCTAGCCTTTTCTACGCGGATTTTCGGGCTTCAATATGTTTACAGTGCTTGTGGCCACTATTTTGCTTCGTGTTTGGGACAGGCTCGAGTCTCTATCATGGTGCACCATGTACCGAACCGCTGAGTAACGCATCTGCTGTAGGGAGAGTAGTGGGTGCGTCGTTCTGGCTTTCCGAATGTGCGGATAGGCCCTCTCTTCATTGATACGTCGATCTGCTGCAAGTATCGTTGATTGGTTCCAGTTGAGATCTCGACGTGCTTACTGATTCTTCGTAAAATGTAATGTGCCACCTCCACGGAGATTGTAGAAACCTGCCATCGTGACGGCGGGAAAAACTGAAACGAGTGGACGAACAGAACAAGACCATGCTCTATACGGGGACTACGATACATGGATACGAGTCGGATTCTACGAGGTGCGGCGGACATATGTGTCCGTACCACGTAACTGTATGCCAGTGGGTTTACAGATTGCTGGCGAAATGTCGTTCAAACCTCTGTGATTCATACATTCTTTGCCACATATGCATCAAATGTCTTTATCTTTGACTTCGCCATCGCGGAGGTTTTTGGACTGGTGACTCGTATCGGCCTCTGTCATCCTGATGCATTCGAAGTGGAGATAAGATGATGGCACATCGCTGGAGAACGATCACTCATAATTCTTCCATGGAGTGGTCCACCTCTGCTACATTTATCCTCAGCTACTCAATTCGCAGTGTTAGTTTCAGTCGCGATCGTACTTGCAGTCACACCTCAACGGCTCGTTCGCGATCGCATTGAAAGGGCTACCCTCTGCTGAAAAGCTTTTCTTTTTTCCTTTCACCTTATCACAGAAAGTTCGAGAACAATGACGTGTACCTGACTCGGTAGCAGTATTGCACTGGTAGGTCACGAGCTATGGTCCGTGCACACAGATAGTTTAGTATATAAGTAAGGACATCCTGTATGATATTTCAGACTTGGAATTTCATTTTCTTCCCTGAAAGTGTTTCCTTCAAGTGTGATCATGTGAGATTCCTTGTCATAATTCCAAGTCTCCCTACTTGAACTGAACACCACCTCCACTAGCAGCCACCATGGCTCTCTATCTTATCTGTAATTGACAACTTCTTGCCTGGCACACATTCTGCATCCATGTACATATTTTTTGCTCTCCACTTTTCAACCAAGGGCCTTTTTGGCCCTGTCACTATACCTGGATTCCAGGGTTAAGGAAAATCTTGCTTTGCTCAGCAACCCTTTATTCAAGAAATTAGAGTGCTCCAATTTGGAGACCCCCACTACCTGAACAATTTAGTCATGGGCCCACTCATTTGAGGGTTACCCCATCAGGTCTTCAGTAGGGTGACAAGTATCTAAAGGAAGAGTGTTCACTAGAGTCCCTAGACAGGGTGAAGTCTTGGGTTTAGCACCTGTGAAAGGCTAGTTGAAGCACCCATCCAGTGTAACATAAATTCAGATAACATTGCTGAGCCCCATAGTGCACTAGGGGAGGGTTTCTGAGACCTGTGGCTTACATTTTCAATATTTCAGACATGGTAACTGTTTTGCATGTAAAGAGCAGAGGTTTCATGCACCAGATACATTAGCAACCATTGTCCCATCAGTTTCTACCTTGGAGTTTCCTGCTTTGCCTCGTCAAGGGTTGTTATTCAGTGGCTGGCATTTCACCCCCTGGCAATCTAGATACTTGAATCCCTTTCCTGCCTTTGGTGCACAAGTACACTTGTAGCAGTGCTCACATTTCTGTGCACACCCATGTCCATCATTCCCCTTCCATTGCTGATCTGCTGGTTATCAGACCCAAGCCCTCTCTCCACTCAAACCTCCTACCTATATACAAATGTTGTCTACCAAAGCTGGTCCAAGCTATCTGGTGGGCCCATACAACTGTCCAACATCTCGAATGTCTACCCGCCCTGTCCCTCCAACTCATCCTCAATCATGATTGGTTTCTCATACCTCTACACAGACTATTGAGTGAATGCCCATCATGGGCACCATCCCTGTTGAAGTAATGGAGTCAGTCTACTCGCCCCAGCCCATCCAGCCCTTGTTAGGCAAACAGCTGGCCTATGAAAGACCATCTGCCACAGTGATCATTC
The DNA here is from genome assembly GCA_038088975.1 of Xerocomus cyaneibrunnescens. Classification (NCBI taxonomy): domain Eukaryota; kingdom Fungi; phylum Basidiomycota; class Agaricomycetes; order Boletales; family Boletaceae; genus Xerocomus; species Xerocomus cyaneibrunnescens. Next base: position 2,140 of record JBBPJY010000752.1, read on the forward strand.
CTTAACTGAGATGGGATGGGAAATTCAGTCAAGACCTAGACGACTTCCTGACCTGATATTACATATGGTACTATGGCCTCCTCCCCTTGGCTGGAAGAACCTTGACATGCAATCCTCCTCCTCGACCCTTTTCTCCCAACATGCCTCAGGTGTCACAAATCCATGCTCAAGCAGCAAAGGAGGCTTTTGGTCTATCCAGACAAAATCTGCCAGTTCCTCCAACAGTCAGGAAATTGTCACAAGATGTTTGGATGGCATTGCCAGGCTGTCCCCTGCTGCCACCACCTTTGGCTGGTCCAAGAATTGCACTCTCCAGTGACAGCAAGTCTCTTGCTGCTAAGCCCAATCAATACAACAGAGATAAGAAGATGTTCATAGAATGGTGGAGGTCAGTCAAACTTTACCTTCATGGCTTCCAGGGAATGCCTTCCACAGACACTGAAAAAATTGTCATTGTACTCTTGTATATGAAGGGAAGTCACATAGCTGGTTGTCCTGCTAATTTATACATTAACCAAGATAAGATTGGAATGGAAACCTTTGTGGAGTTTGAGCAAGGGATGACCAAAGAGTTCAAGCTGGCAGCGTTCAAGCAGGACACTTCAAAAGAACTCCAAGGTCTGTCTCAAGGCAAAGAGACTGTCAAGGACTTCTTTACAAGAATGCACCAGCTTGTCATGGAGGCCGAATGGAGCATTGTGGCACATGGCAAAATCCTCATCAACATTGCCAGAAGGGGAGTACATGATTGAGTCGTACAGTTTGTGGGATGCTCCTCCACTGAACTTCTTCTACTAGATGATATTGTAGAGTGAAATTGGGCCCTCATCCATGCCAAAGCCACCTTAAAAGAAATTGATGTCCATTGTGCTCATGTTCCATGTCCTCCTTCTTGATCAACCATAACATTTGCTCTCTGTCCTGCTGTAGTAACATCTGCACCTGCAGCAGCTAACCCTACTCCTAAAGCAGCTCTGGCCATACATCTGCAGCAAGCCAGCACTTTCACTGGCCAAGGGGTTCCTATGGACCTAGCCAAGGCACATGCCACCAACATGTGCCACAAGTATGGAGGCAGCTGGCCTTGTGCCACCCATCCTTCCCCCTGCCGCTTTGTTAGAAAGATGGTCATTTACAGCCAAGAAATTGAGTTTTTCAACAGCACCAAGTTGGAAGTGCAAGTCTGTGTTTTCACTGAGCAGGAGGAACAGAAGAAAAAGGATTTTCCTGCTGAGGGCCAACAATAAGTCATGTTGGTACCTCAAAAAGTGTAGTAGTTGCATATGTACTGAGTAGTAGTGCATTCGAGTCTGGTTTGAGCTTAGTCTCACTGATCAAATGTAAAAATAAATATGACATTTTGGAAGTACAAAAGTGTGACAAAAATGACTCAACAATGAGTGAGAGTAGTAAGTTTGGGTCTGGTTCAATGCAGAGCTCACCAACCAAACTTAATAAGAAAAGAAGTGTGCCTGTGGAGATCCTGAAAAGGCCCAAGGCTGAGCTGCTGAGTGCTCCTCCTAACCAGGGTGCATGTAGCCCCACTGAGGTGCAGAGCCCTCCCCTGGATCATAAAAGATTGGCTGATGCAGAGCTCACCGATCACAGAAGATTGTCCTGGATGAACATGGTAGATCCATGGTCCATAAGGTGGATCAAATGTGTAATCAATGATAAGGATGAAAAATGATCAATGAAACACCTCTGGTCATTTGTGCATGACAAATGACAAGGAGAAGTAACCAGAGAGCTGGTGCAACAGATAAAAAAGCTAAACAATGAGATGGCATACTATGCTCTCTTCAAGCTACAACAAAAACTGAGATTTGTTCAACAAACCAAACAATCAAACAACTCTTTGGAGTTAAATGCCATCCTCACCCTGCCTGATGGTTGAAGTCTGCCAGTAACCACCTTAATTGACTCCGGCTGCACCAGCTCCTCCATTGACAAGTCCTTCATACAACTAAAAGGACTTCTGACCCACAAATTCCCTATCCCTATACTTGTATACAATGCTGATGGATCTCACAATGTTGCAGGAAAAGTAGAAGAGTTTGTAATTGTACAACTCAACATTGGTAAACACAAGGAACAAATTTCCTTAGAAGTAACTACTTTAGGGACTAACAATATTTTTCTGGGTTATGATTGGCTCAAGAAACACAATCCCAACATCAACTGGGTCTCAGGAAAGGTGAAATTCTGATGTTAAAACAATCACGCCAGCATCCCCACCAACCCCTCTGACTTATTCAAAGAACTGGAAGATAGAGATTGCCTCTTCCAATTAAACCAATTTGAACACACTCGGAATGTCTCTACTGACATTGTGGCAGTGGTGGCCTCAAAGAAAACAAAGAAAACCTTCAAAGAAGCCATCCCTAAAGTCTATCATGACTATGAAGATGTGTTCGCCAAGGAAAACTTTGATGAACTTCTCCCCCACCATCCTTGGGATCATGCCATTGAACTCATCCTCAGAGAACATGAGGTAAACTCTAAAATCTATAACCTCTCTCCAAGTGAACAAGTAGAACTTGATGCATTCCTAAGAGAGAACTTGCAGTCAGGAAGGATTTGTCTATCAAAGTCCTCCTTCACCTCTGCCTTCTTTTTCATTAAAAAAAAGGATGGCCACCTGTGACCCATTCAGGATTACTGGAAGCTTAACGATATTACCATCAAAAACCAGTACCCTCTACTTCTCATTTCTGAGCTGGTAGATAAACTGCAAGGCAGCTGTTACTTTACCAAGCTGGACATTCATTGGGGCTACAACAATGTCCAGATGAAGAAAGGAGATGAATGGAAAGCAGCGTTTTGCATGAATTGAGGGTTGTTTGAACCCCTCATCATGTTCTTTGGCCTCACTAATTCACCAGCCACCTTTCAAACTATGATAAACATGCTGTTCAGGAATCTAATAGATCAAGGAAAAGTCATAGTGTACATTGATGACATCATGATCTTCTCAAAGGATCACAAAGAACATGTAAAAGTAGTATGACAAGTATTACAGATCCTATGAGACAATAAATTATTCCTGAAACATGAAAAATGCAGATTCGATGCATCTGAAACCAAGTACTTAGGACTGATCATTGGTCAAGACAAAGTGAAAATGGATGAAGAAAAGGTTTCCACCATCCATGACTGGCTGATCCCCACCAGTCGAAAACAATTATGAGGTTTCCTAGGATTTCTCAACTTCTATAGAAGATTTGTCTGCAACTTCACACAAGTTGCCCACCCCCTCAATGCCCTAACCTCTGACAAAAAAGAGTATGAGTGGACTACTGAATGTCAACAGGCATTGGAATCCCTCAAACTCATCCTTACATCTGCCCCCACTCTTGGTATGCCCCACAATGGTGCCCCATTCTGAATCAAGACAGATGCTTCTGGTTTTGGCATCAGTATGGTATTATCCCAAAAACTTGGTGGCCCATTACCTTTATCTCAAAATCCCTTAATGATGCAGAGTGAAACTACCATGCTAGAGACCTGGAAGCTCTAGCAATCATGTTTGCTCTCAAGGAATGGCGTCATTATCTCCTTGGCACCTTACATGAATTTGAGATCCTAACTGATCATAAAAACCTTGAATTCTTCAAAAAGCCCCAGGATTTGTTCAGATGACAGGCTAGATGGTCTCAAGCCATACAAGAATACCATTTCAAAATTGTGCATTGTAGCAGCAAGACCAATCTGGCTGATCCTCTGTCCTGGAGGCCAGATCATGAAAAGGGGGTAGAGTTCAACAACAAGAACTCATATCTTTTTCCACTGTTGATTTTCATTGGAGCTGATGCAGAGCTTGCTCCAGGAAACAATGCAATAAAGATTAAGGCTGCTGCTATGCATGCCAATGTCTCAAAAGCCACCCCTAGCATTTTCGAACTTGTAAAGTCGTGCCAATATCAACAAGAACAGTTTGCTCGGGAAGGTTTAAAACAAGGAAAACTGTCCTGGAGTGAAAAGGATGGGATAATCTACTGGAAGGATGTGCTTTACATTCCCAAAAACCCATCACTGCAAGAACATATCCTCCAAGAAAATCATGATCATCTTCTCACATGACACCCAGGGGAAAGGAGAACCATAGATCTAATCAAAGAAAGATACTATTGGCCCACCCTCCACAAGGATGTCAAGGCCTATGTTTCAGGCTGTGACATATGTCAAAAGGCCAAGAGCTGAAGAACCCATCATACTATTCCTCTCCACCCACTAGAGGCCCCTTCGTATTCATGGAAAGAAATTTCCATTGATATCATTGGACCATTACCAGAGTCAAATGGAAAAGACACTATACTTACCATAGTAGATAGATTTTCCAAGATGATATGAATCTTTTCCATTTCCTCAAACATCACTTCCCTAGGTGTAGCTACAATATTTAGAGATCAAGTATTTAAACTTCATGGTATCCTGAAAAGAGTCATATTGGACAGAGGAATCCAATTCGTTTCTTCATTCATGAAGGACCTATACTGACTGCTGCACATCAAGGCCAACCCCTCCATGACCTATCACCCTCAAACAAATGGACAAGCTGAATGGATGAATGCAGAAATAAAACAATACCTGCGCATTTATATCAATCATCCACAGAGCAACTGGACAGAGTGGCTCCCATTAGCAGAATTTGCACACAACCAAAAGATGAATTCATCCACTAAGCACTCTCCATTTGTCCTAAATTTCAGCCATAATCCTAGTATAGGAGTGGACAGAAGGGCACAGCCCTGAAATGAAGCAGCAGAAGAGTTTGCATCCTGAATGAAAGAAACCCAAGCTCAGGCAAAGGAGTCATTAGAGTTTGCCGCCCAAGACATGAAACATTTTCATGACAGAAAGGCAAATGAATGGAGGGAATACCAACTAGGGGACTTGGTTCTCCTGGAGGCCACCAACATCCATACCAACCAACTGTCAGCCAAATTAGACAATAAGCGATATGGACCATTCAAAATCATAAAAAAGGTTGGACAAGCAGCATATGAATTGAAGATGGACAAGTCCTGGAAGAAAATTCATCCTGTCTTCAATGAATGTCTGTTATGGCCCTATCAGAAAGGTGAATTCCCTTCACAAAAACACCCTCCTTCTCCTCCACCTGATGTTATCTCTGGAGAAGCAGAGCAGGAAATCAAATCTATATTGGACTCCAGGGAAAAAAAAGGCACTATCAAATACCTGGTGCATTGGAAAGGATTCCCCCAGAAAGAAAGAGAATGGAAAAAGGTCTCAGAATTGGCTCATGTTATGCTAATGTGTCAGCACTAGCCGAAATGTGGACTGAGGCAGCTATACAAGGGACTGGCACTCTTGAGTCTTGAGTAGATACGCAGTCGGTTCACCCAGAACGACTGAAGGCAAAGAACTGACGCTTGTATTGCATAGAACTAGCTTACAGTACAAAAGGAGAGAGTCAAGAATATATACTACTGAGATGACTAATGACTAAGGAAAAGAACATATGAGAACATTCAACATGTGACTAAGGGGGACACATCACCACTGAGAGAGAGATGTGGTGAGAGGAGAGAGGGTCCAAGGTACAACTATCAGAGTGAGGATGTGACTGAGAGGCAGGTATGAAGGAAGGAACAAAGGATGTCAGCAAATATGCTAGGTATAAGGATGAGAAAAAGAATGAAATAATAGGCTTGTTTAGTGAGATATTGCAACACAATCAACCATGTACACATGAATGTAACAATACCCCTCTTGTACATTCACAGCCCTGCTGTGATTTGCCATGCTCTAAATGTGGTCAGGACCATCTGGATCTCCCGAATTATACACCACCTCATTGTTGTCTTCATAGAGACACTCTGGGCAATCATTGTAGATGTGGCCAGGATGTGAGCAAACTGCACAGCATTGTCGAGGGCAGTGAGAAGCAGGGTGACCAGACCCATTACAATAGTTGCAGAGCTGATGAAAGCAATGGTATTGGGGATGACCTGGGGCCCACTACAAGCAAATAGGGCATTGGTAGCAGGGACAGACACTGCAGAGATGACCTTGTTGGTGGCACTGGTAACACATTGGAGTGAGGGGGTCTAATGAGGGGGAGACTGGCGTGGCCAATTCCTGCTTGATAATCCCATCTTCATTGTCAGTGAGGCTGCTGCCAATGAAAGAACAAGGAGGAGGTATGCGACAAGGAGGTGGGGAGGTGAGGTGCAAAGCTAGGGTGGGAGAAGTGGAGGTGGCTGGTGAGATGGTTTGATGGGGGAGGTGCAAAGTGAGAGCTGATTCTCTGTAAACTTCCCTTTGTTCCATGAAGAGAGATTTGAAGATAGGGCATAGAATGAAACAGATGGAGGATGGGTCGAGACACATGACATAGGAGTCAAATCCATGGCAGTGGAGGAGGTCTAATACCTTGCTTCTTAGGCCATCCAACCCTGAGAACAGGGATTCTTCAAATTGAATGGGGAGGTTTCTAGGGGTAGCTCTGCGGCAGAGATTTTGTATGGCAGAGAGATGGGTGAAGATGTGTACTAGATGTTGGGAAGTGATATCCTCAGTAAACAGGGTGCTGTGCTCAAGAAAATAAAGTACAGTAGGAGAAAAAAGGACAGAAGTATATAGTGTGTGGCAGGCGGCTTCAGGAAGAAGGGAGGGGTTGACCTGCAGGTGGAAGAGAGGGTGGAGGTATATGGATGTGGAACTGAGAGAGGAGTTAGTCGAGGAGTGGGACTCAGACATGTCATGGATGTTGATGGAAATATTTGGAGTGGTAGGCGAGGAGGACAATAATGGGGGTGAAGACCAGGATAGTGAGAGCAATGGAGATAAATAGAGCCAGGAGATGCCAGGTCTGCAGTTTCATGGGGGTTGTCAGGAGAGATGATGGTGAATATATCCCTTCAACAATGTAGCAGTGTTAGTAAGATTGGATAATGATTTCCATGTGTTCTCGGAAGACAGGTATCTTTTCCATTTGATTAAGAATTTCCATCAGGGTCCCATTCCTCAGTGGGCGAGTATCACCTCTACTTCATATAGTTCTTCTCCATCAATCAGGTCAGGTGGAGGGGGAATGAAGTTTGGACCGTGTTCAGGAGTTTCATGAAAGGAGGAGAGTAGGGAAGCATGGAAGACATTGTGGATCTTCCAGGTGGGGGGCAGTTTTAGTTGATATGCAACAGGGGAGAGGACCTTGGTGATCTTGAAGGGGCCTTCTTGCTTTGGGGCAAGCTTGCAGGAGGGGTAGTGGAGTTTGAGGTTGGTAGCTTTGAGTCTCCCAGTTTCCAGGGGTGGAATTTTGCTGTGATGCAGTGTTTCATGTGGCATTGTGCTTCATGATGGGTGGAGAGGGCCTCATCTCAGGCTTTGTCTAGGAGTTTCAATCGGGTGGAGAAAGTGGATAGGAAGGTCTTTCCCAGTGGGGGATAAGCCCGAGGTTTGTATTCCATTATTAGGGAAAATGGTGATTGCTCAGTGGAGGAGTGGGTGGCGGAATTATGAGAGAATTCAGCCATCAGGAGGAGGGTGGGCCATTGCTTGGGGTGGCCTTGGCAGAATAGGTGAAGGTAGGTTTCTAATTCTTGGTTTAATCATTCTGTTTGTCTGTTGGTCTGTGGGTGGTATGCAAAGGACAATTTTATATCATATTGGAGTAGTTGAGCTAGCTCTCTGGTGAAGGCAGAAGCAAATGTTGGGCCTCAATCTGAGATGCAGGAGTCATGAAGGCCAAACTGGGGGAATACATGCTTGAAAAACAGGTTAGCAGTTTCTGCTGTGTTGATGGATTTGGAACATGGGATGAGAATCACCCCCTTAGTAAGTCTGTGGTCAACCATGACCAACACTGAGTCAACAGTTTTCACCAGGGGAAGGCCTGAAATGAGGTTGACAGAGATCTGTTGGAAGGAACACATGGCAGAGGAGGTGAGAGGAGTCAATGGGAGAATGGTGGGGTGGGTATTGACTTTATGTTGTTGGCATGCAGCACATTCCTGAATATAATTCTGAACAAAGGTGGGGAGGCCAGGCCACCAGTAGTTGTGTGAGAGCAGGTGGCGGGTGCAGAAGAGGCCCCCATGGCCTCCTGCAGGGGACTTGTGAATGGTTTTTACAAGGGTGAGGCAGGCATCCTCAGGAATGTAGAGGCAGTTTTGGTAGTACAGTCATTCTTCTAGGAATTGCCAGTCAGATGGAGAAGATTTGTGGAAAATGGGGGACCCATTTGCGAGGCTTTCTAGCACACAAGTGACAAGTGGGTCAAAGGAAGTAGAGGTGCAGATTTTATCTGCGAGGGCCAGGTTGATAGCAGTGATGGTGGGGTGAAGCAGGATGGGCATGTCAGTATTATCATTGGAGGAGTCAACTGCTGTTGTTCAGGATAAGGCATTGGCAGGGCCTATTGCTGATCCTGGGGTGACTTTCCAAATAATGTCAAAGTCTTGAAGAAAGAGTGACCAGCAAGCTTGTCATTGGGAGAGTTTGTGGGGAGCCTTGTAATATAATAGATTCTTGTGGTCAGTCATGATGGTGACTGGGTGTGGGGCGCCTTGCAGATAGTGGCACTAAGTGAATAGGGCTTCAATGATGGCTAGGAGCTCATGGTCATAAATATCATAGTTGCATTGGGCATCAGAGAGGGTTGAGGAGAGGTATGTGCATGGATGGAGGTCACCATTGATGTCTGGCTGCATCAGTACAGCACCCACCACATGCAGCGATGCATCTGACATGATAGTAAAGGGTTTTGCAGGGTCTGGTAAGAGCACCATGGGTTCTTGAGTAAACAGGAATTGGAAGCAGTGGAATGCTGACTCTTGAGCTGGGCCCCATGCCCAGGGTTCTTTGGTGTGGGTAAGGAGGTTTAGCAGTTGGACAAGGTCAGAGAAGTTGGGAATAAACTTGCAGTAGAAGTTGCAGAATCCCAGGAAAGAGTGTACCCCCTTGATAGTGGTGGAAGGGTTCCATTTGATGATCACCTCTACTTTTACTGGATCCATGCACACTCTTTCTTTGCCAATGATCATTTCCAGGTACTCAATCTCTGAGGTTTCAAACATGCACTTCGAGGGTTTGAGGATGAGGTTGTGTTCACACAGTCATTGAAGAACCAATCAGGTGCAGTGTCAATGGAGGTCGAGGTCATCTTTCATAGCAATTTCCAGGTCATCCATATAGATTTTTAACCATCCTTCTGAGCAATAGTCAGCAAAGATGTGATTCATAAATGCTTGAAAGGTGGGAGGAGAGTTACACATGCTGAAGAACATGATGGTCGGTTCAAAGAGGCCTTCTGGGGTGATGAAGGCTGCTTTTCACTGGTCCTCCTCTTTAATCTGTATGTTGTTGTAACCTCAACATATGTCGAACTTGGTAAAAATATTGCAATCTTTCATGTCATCAATGAGGTTGGATATGTGGAGGAGTGGATATGCATTCTTGATGGTATGCTCATTGAGATATTGATAATCTTGACAGGGGTGGAGGGTTCCATCTTTCTTTGGTATGAAAAAAAAGAATGATGCTTGTGGGGACTTGGAAGAGACAATCCTTCCAGTGGCCACGTTTTTGGCTATGAAGGTTTTACAGGCTGTCTGTTCTGCAGAGGAGAGGGAGTAGGTCTTGGCAACCTTAGGAACAAAGGTGTCTTTGAGTTCAGTGACATGATCAAACACGTGATGAGGAGGTAGGAAGTTGGGGGTAATGTCAGTTAGTATGTTGGCGAAGTCTTTGTATGGTTTGGGGATCGGGGCAGCTTTCTTCAGGACAGTGGCAGCGAGGTCAGTGGAAATGGTGGTTCAGCAAATAAATTCTCCCTTCAACCAGGCCTCTCTAGTTTGCAAGTCCTCCCTAATCTGTTTGTCAGGACAGATGTTGAGCCATCTGAGGAGATATCTGGTTGGGGTGGGGTCAAAGGGTTTATGCTGAGGGCAGTTGACAGGGATGAATATTTTCTCCAGTGTCCAATCAATTTTGGGGTTTCAAGAGCATAGCTAGGGCATTCCTAGGATAATTTGTCCCTGACCTAGCTTTACTACCATGAGTTGCAGGGGGTGGCAGTCATCCTCCAGACATAGGGTAATGGCTACCTTCTTGTGAATTGTTCTGGCAGAGTTCTTCGTTCCGTCTACATTATAGGCATTGAGCAGATGGGGAAGGTGTTTGGCTGGGGGGTGGAAGTCTTCAAGGAGGGAAGGGTTAATGAAATTTCCAGTTGCCCCACAGTCAACAAGGGCAGTGGTTTTGACAGTTTTTGCTCTGTGCACAAGCATTATGGGGATTCTGATTGCTCGGGCAGGCTGACTAGATACAAGTATTGGAGCTAAGACATGAGAAGGAGATGTCAATGCAGCTTCTCATTTCAAAAATCCTCATCAAAGGGGACCATTTCTATCTTTGATATTTCCTCTCCCAGAGGCTCTTCATCGTCTTCATAACAGGCCTTGAGGATGGAGAGGACCTCTGTGAAATCCTTCCCTTTTCCTTTCAAGGTGTGAATATAGGCAGCAAGGTCAGAGGTGGGAGGGAGTGGAGCCTCTATCACTCAGATCCAAGCTGGGTTGCGAGAGGGGCATGGTGGGGGTGTGGTGGTCAAGGGAGTACAGGGGTGATTTCTGGTGGAACATCCTGGCTTTTTGCAGATGAAGCAAAGTTGGTTCTTTAGACATCTGGCACGCTCTACAGGAGAGAGGTTAAGTGCATCAATATCCATGGCATTGGGATCCTTGGGCACAGAAGGTCTGTTACTTCCCCCCATAAATGCTTTGATGCCCCTTTTCAACATGTTCCTGGTGTCATATGTGTCATAGGCAGTTTGGGCTTTGTTAATCCATTCCTTAAGGATGGTAGGGTGAGTTCCCTCGAGAAGGACCTTGTCGACCAAGTGCAGCTTGATCCCCATGCTGATGTAATACATTAGGGTGTTCTGGTCGGTGATTCCCAAGAGGGCAGTGGCAGCCTGGAAGTCAGTGATATATTTGTGGAACTCATCAGTTCGTTCCCCCTCAGCATTAGTTCCAGTCTCTTGTTTGAGGAAGAGAAGTTTTTGGTGAGCATGGGCTACATGGTTATAGGGGAAGAATGTGGTGGTAAAATCAGTGGTGAGTTTGTCAAAGGTTTTCTTGGTTTGGGCAATAGCAGCATTGTCGAGCTTGTCGAACCACTTCTTCAAGAAGGTGGCTCCTCATCCAACACTCATCTTGTTGAGTGTAATCATCATTTTG
>JBBPJY010000754.1:0-13292 GCA_038088975.1 Xerocomus cyaneibrunnescens
TGGAAAGCCCTTTTTCAGGGCTTTAAAATGGTACCTGGGTTCTTGAGTCCAGCATTAAAGGTAATCTAGTTATTTGCTAAACAATTACAATGCTACAAATATTGGGACAGTTTTGTTGCTCAGTGTAAGGTGGAGCCAAGTCCTGTCTGACCCCCTCACAACTCCAGTTCATTGGAGTTACTCCAGAGTTCATCCAACTCAGTTTTAACAGGTCTGGCATAAATGGTTCTCCAGTTATTGACTAAACAATCAAAAAGTTGCAAACATGGCAACAGTTTTGTTGCTCACTGTACATGGTTTTCCCCAAGTCCTTAGACAGCAAGGCACTTATTATCAGCATACAACTAAGTTTTGAGTATAAATAGATTGATAGAAACATTGAAGGCCACTTGTAACAAGGGAATTCAGCTGGTACACAAGGTACAACTTTATATAGTGAAATAGAGGGGATATGTACTAGTACATAGGGTCATGCAGGACAACATATCCAGCAAAGCCGAAATCGAGGTATTATACTTGGAGACAAATAGGTGTCCCACATCAGGATAGCAAGAATAATACGAAAAACACTTAGTCCTCGAATGAAACCTTTGCTGGAGTTCTGGGATGGAAGTTAGATGATATAACAAGCCGAACTAGCAGCGGCTCACCGACATTCGCCGTCCTAAAGTGGGGATTAAATTAGCAAACAGCGAGAGTTAAGAATTAACAACTTGCCTTCGTCTTCCAGCCTAGCTCTGCTTTAAGTTCCGTGAACCCAAAGAATACGATCACATCGTAATTCAGTTGGTAGTAGACCTGACCGGAAACCGTCGTCTTCGGAATCAGATCCTCAACGGCCTCACTTAGGTCCGCGCGGATATAACAAAGCGTGGAGAAAGACGCTGCAATCCCTTATGTCAGAAAGAGGTGAGGCAAAGGATAGAAGGAACTCGCATGGGTCTTGATCCACCCATTCGGGTTTGGACAAACTGCCCCGATAGCACACGAGGCGCACAGTTTGTATGCCGAAGTCCGCCGGATCCGTTTCTGTCAGCGAAAACGAAAGCCGAAATTCCATTTCCTCGCGGACTTGATCCCCCTTTGAAAGAGAATCAATCGAATGCTAGTAATTATGGCTCAAAGACCTACTTTGTGAAGTATCGCTTCAAAGTAGTCTGGAACGTAGCATTCGCCTGTCGGATCTCTTTCCCACTGGTCTTTCCGACGAATGTGTTCTTTGTCGTTTGCCTCGACGGGCAGCGCACAAACTACACCGTATGTGGTACGTGCAACCCGCGAGAAGGTGATATGATTATCACGATCAATGTGAGACAACACGGCCCCGTTAGCGACTGCCTTGTTGCTAATAAGAACGCGTCAGTAAGATTTGTGAGCGTGTCAGAAAAGTACACACATATGATTGTCTGGACGGCAAATGTTGATGTTCTTGCCATTGAAGTATGACTGAAGCCGAGACCAGAGCCAGTCATTTGTAGAAAGCCCGCCAACAAGGAATCCCATCTAAAACAGTAGATCAACGAGACAAACAATTCCAAGAAGGTAAGCCCACTGTGATCGGCACTGTAGCAGATTTCTGCTGTTGCTCGAATGCGCCGATGATGGCGTCGATAGAATCCCTGAATAACCCGGTGGATTCTTCCCTAGAGGATATGAAATAAGAACTGACGGCGAGGGTTGAAGGGAATCCTACCCCGTCAACTTCAGCTTCCCAAATGAGATGTTGTATTTCGGAAGAGTGGTACGACGGCCAGCAACTCTAACATAGGCTGGTTCTCGATCAGACTTGATGACAAGTTTCGTTGACTGGTCGAACTCTCGCGTAAATTCGGCTATCTCGTCTGAGGTAGAGTGCTCCCAGTTTTCAAGCCTTCCTGTTTTTATTGTTCGGGTTAATTACAGGAAAGGGAAAACAAGAGATAAGCCACCAACGTTCCAACAGAACTCTAGCCCGACGAGTAACAAAGACGGAGCCCTGAAGTCGACCTACATGGGTATAGAGATTAGTAGAGTCCAGCTGTTGGCAACATCTGCATACACTCAGCTGGAGCAATTTCCTGGAAGGAGATCGGGTTGGACGTCATCGAAAACATGCTCAGGTCGACGGTACCACCGCCAGCATCAATGATGACGGCTCCTTGAGGAACGCCCTGATTGAACGTTGTCGTGCTGAGAAGATTTGCGACGCAATAGTGAAGGCTGGCTTCGCCCTCCGATAGCATGTGGACACGAGATCGCCCCTCGGATGTGCTGGGTATCAGCCCAGCACGCTCAATTGCCTGACGGTATAGCTGTTGTTGTAAGCCCTCCCAGCCGTTTGGATGAGTGAAAATGTACTCGATGGAATGCTCGACAGATGACCAGGGGAAAGCGACATGATGTTCCCCAATATAGGTCTTGGCGCACTGGAAGAGATACTTGATGAAATCTGTGAGAACATCGACGGCAGATTTTCCTGGCGGAAGTGGGGGTAGATCATCGTCCTTGTTAATGGAGGAGGCTAAATGCTTCGGACGGAGGTGAAGCTTCCACCTGAATCCGATGAGTGAGTATAAGCTCTACGAATGCCTTGACTTAGTCAATAGCTGACCATTCAGCCCTCGTCCATCCATCGGTCAGCGCATTCTCGATGACGGCTTCGACGAGCGCCTCGGCACCAGCCGCCCTGACATTGCCGGCTTTGTCATAGTACAAGATCGATGGTACTTTGGCATCACCGCTGACTTGTGCATACCAGGGAAATCTGGGGCCAGTCAGGGCAAATAAATTAAAAGAAATGAAGAGCTTGCCTGGTGACGCCATGAACCTCAGGAACTTGTCCTTGCTCAAGGATACAGTACGAGATACCGCTAAAGGTAGTACCGATGTCGAATGCCACGACGAGTTTAGTATCGCCAGTATATGGTTTGAGATTTGGCATAGCTGGATGATTTGAGAGAACAGAGGCGGTGAAAAAGAATTTATAACCCACATCTGTAAAAAGGAAATTTGACGGTAGCAACAATAATATTTACCTAGCTTACATAGTGCTATGTCAGGAATTCCGAGAGCACAAATAGGGAGGACAATGTAGCTAACATAGCACTCTGTAGCCTTAACAAGCAGATTATGTAGTGCATATAACATTTATCAATTTCCTACTAGTACTATATGATAGATGTGTTTAAAAGACAAAATGCCATTATGAAACTAACTGGTATCGGGTCTGGCTGAGTATCAAATGTTAGATTGCGGGCGGGAGATGAGGTGCTGAGTACGCATTGGGTGAGCTTGGACTGTAACCAAGCTCAGCGGGCAACGTGCCACTCGAGGCAGCTCCAGCTGTACCCAAGAAACAAGGGACTCGCGATGTCTTTACGACTTAGTCAGTGAGTGGTCCTACTAGAAGATGGCTTTGGCCTTACCTGAGGAACGAGAAACTTGCAACCTTGATTGGCAAGCAGTAGGGGAACTGCTGACTCGCTTTCAAAGGGACTACATAGGGGTGCACGTTGAGGTAGGAATTTTCCACGAACCCTCTTGGTTGGAGTCTTGAGTCGTCCTTGGTAAAAGCACGGCAGTGTTTGGTGACGAATCCAACTCACAGGTTCACGATTCAGATGCAGTCCGAATGACAGACTAATTAGCAAGGCGTCAGCAGTGAAGCCCAGCGGTGTTTGACGACGGATCCAATTCACAGGTCTACGACCCAGACGCAGGCTGGTTGGCAAGGTGTCAGCAGTGGAGCGCGGCGCTGTTTGATGATGGATCCAACTCACAGGCCCACAACCCAGTCGCAGTCTGAATGACAGACTGGTTGGCAAGGTAAATAAAATTGAACAAACTTGATCCCGCCTTGATGACGTCTGGATGCAGAGCAGCGCCAACTAAAGCGGCAATAAAGATGCGCTAAAGCTGCTTGTGATCACCGCCTGTCCATTGCTTCACTTTGGAGATACCATCTTTGAAATGCTGCAGACCAGGAAATACAGGCACCGCCCGAAAGCGAGCGTCAAAGTTCTTCCTGAGGGGAGCTGTACACCATTTTTTGAGGTGATCCTTGAAGATCCCTTGGTGTAGCTGACGCAAAATGTCGGAGGATGGCAATGAAGATATCAGAATGCGGCAGATCAAGCCCAGAAAGGGGTGAAGATTAGTCTGGTGACCAGACTGCTATGAGGCTGCCGAGGAGGCAGACCGTCAATAGACGGTCTGGTAAAATCAGTGGGAATTTCGGGGGAAGAATTAGATTTCACAGTCATGTGACCTGTGGCCAATGAAAATGGCGCGTGTTTGTAAAATCAATTTCAAAAGTAAATATTAAAATTTATCAATACGGTATGTGATCAACTCGAGTGCGACGCGTCTCGATTCATTCCCTCTACACGGGGCTGTCAGTCCTTGTTAATATATTCCTTAACTTATTGCTGCATGATCTTGAAGGTGTTGCTCGTCAAACTCTTCAAGAAAAGCTCCCACTGGGCTATATCTCGACACTCAATGAACCGGACAAGATGAATGTGCTGCGTGTGTGTTCGGTCGTTTATGTCCTCACCTCGACCAAGATCGTTCTGGGGGTTTTCCAACTCAAGCATCTGTGACAGTCCTCAACGGTTGAGATACGATCATCACTGCAGGAACCGAGTGTGGAAAGATGCTCTGTCTCTTAATTCCACTGCTTCTCCATCCTAACACAATCTCCATGACGATCTTGCTGCTTCAGGCGACGCAGGAAGTGCATTGTTCGGTCTTCGCGTACATCTGTAGCACAATTGGTGGGGTCTATACGTTTCGGAGTGTCAGAAGTACGGTATCAGCACGATTGCAATAAACGAAGACACCCCGAATGATCTGGATCTGTGGAAGGTATGTCCCAACTTATCTTATCATTGGCACAACACTTCAACTGTCTGGTGAGAAGCGCCATTCATCCAGACAAAGAGTGCGAATGGTATAGCAAAGAAAGAACACTGTTGTGAACTTCGCTTGACAAGTTGCATGACGATAATATTACAAATCTTTAGAGAATGCGAGATTACTTATTGAGTTATGACGGTCAAAAAATTGCCTACAGCATGACTCGTTTTCAGCGTGTTGTTTTCCTGTGCAACCCCTGTCTGTGATGCAGCACGAAGGATACAGTGGAGTGTTGGACAGTGGTCCTCCACAACTCCGTCGAGCAACGAGTCGAGGTCCCAGCTCTTCAGCAACTCTGGGGTGACTGTATTGATTGTCTAGTGCAGTGGTACCCTCATTGCATCCATCTCCTGATAAACAACCGCATGCGGTTCCATCCACCGCTCAAGCTGTTCCTGGCCTTGCGAGTTTCCCGCTCGACTGGCCTCTTTGAAGTGTATATAAGTGCTCGCGATGTGAGTCAAATGCGATTTCCTTAGAATCGAAGATCTTTATCATAAAGTCCAGAATTGATATTCGACCGTTGCGAAGAACCTCCAGTACTTTTTGAATCCGCTCATTCGGCGCTAAACGTTCAGAACCGTTGGGCCTACTTCCACTGCAATTGCTGGTCGACACCATGATATAACTGTAGATTGGGACGATTACGCGTGAAGCGGAGGAACGGAGTCGGACTCCTGTACTATCGGTTACCCCCAAGTCGGCATGTGCTCTCAAGTCGGCACCCCACTAAAAACAGCTCACCTTCACCGTTTTACTTTACACATGTATATTTCTACATTATATCTACACTCTCCAAGTTGAGTGAGTGAAAACAATGCAGCCGTTCTCGAGATCATAAACTAGGCCTCTGTCACACTGACTGTCACCCGCCGAGCATCCACTGGACCGGAGTCTCGATTATCCACTGACGCGAGACGCATTCATTCACCACAGCCACGCGTCGCACGCACCATCGCCAGCGATGGGGGCTATCGGAGACAGCAGGCTTCTTCCAGGGACACAAGATATGAGCCCTAAATGCAGCTTGCTGTCAGAGACCTGAATGATGGGACTTACAAGACCATCAATGCGGCTGCAAAGGCCCATAAAGTGGGTGAGGTAACAATTTTGAGTGTAATACTGAACCATTGTGTTACAGGTTGCCCGCCACATAGCAATCATTCTGCACATACATCTTATGATCTGGCACAGATGCCCACTAATTAGATCCTAATGTGCACTACATCTACCTGTCGCTATACTTCACCTCATATCACATTTGAGCGGAGACTGAACCCAGTTGTGTGACAATCTGTGGAAATTTGGACTGACAACTTGGGGGTACATGCCGACTTGGAGGTAACCGATAGTATAGGTAGTATAGGTAACTTATACCGATGATTGTTCTCATGCTTATGGTCCAAGATAAGTCTAAGAAAGGATATTTCCTCACATGACTGTGGGAATCTGCTCTTCCCCCGAAAATTTCTACCAGGCCGTCTATTGACGGTCATAACGGTCTGGTCAAAAGGCTAGTTTGGAATGAGTAGGTGGATTAACTCTCTTTTCCTACGAGATGCACCCATCTCTGAGAGCAGTTCGAATATCATGTATCATGGGCCACCGAGATCTCCTTGCCATCGCGAGTGCCTTCTCGCCCATGTATGGTGACGTATCCTACGTCCGCCGTGTTGACGCTCACTCAGATATCCTTTTTTGGTCAGTATATTTCTCTTATCTTGTACGACTATTTTCTTCCGGCTCAATACTATTCCTGATGTAATGCACCGGTTACCGCCCACACGTGCCCGCACTGATAGTTCTTGAAAATTTCTCGTCCCATCTTTCTCTTCTCAGTTCGTGTTGCTGCGACTGAGGCCTGACTCCGGTGTACTAGCGTTTACATGCTGGGTATCGCACTTCCCCAATCTGTCCCGCTCAGTCAGTCGATGAGCATGACTCTTTGTCTCGTCGTACTTGGATGTCATAATATTCACATCGCGGACATCGCCGTGGACGTGACCAGTATCATGCAGCAGCGTCAGATTTTTGGACACAGTATCCAGAAGAGAAGAAGGGGGAGTGGTTTTTCTTTCTCTTGCGGGCATTCTATCGCTCGCTAGCACCCCATGCCGTTCATCTTGCATACCCGCCATCCATGAACGTGCGACACCATCGCCTAGGTGACAGCTTTCTTCGCAACACGAGGGTCTACTTCCTTACCACATACCCCATTCTCTTTCCCCGCTGAGCATTGCTGCATAGGCCCACGCCAGCCATAACAGATGCTCATCTTCGATTAGACACCCTAAAATAGGGCCAAGGGCTCATCCATTTTGGTCTCTCACAGTGCAAGCTAGACTGCACATTTTTTGCCTTTCGTCTGCGCTGGTCGACCTTGCTAAGAGCGTAGACATCAGGAGGTGGGGGTTGCCAAAAATATTCGGAGGTTATGTGCGGCATCCATCGTTGTGAACGACTGAACACCTTGAAAGTACTCGTGCTAGGTTACGCTGCTAATGCGAATGTAGTGGCAGGATATGATACCACTAGGAAACTCAGCGTAAGAAAAGAACCGCTACACTTCTAGACCATCACCAGGGCAGCGAGAATTTAAAGGTTGAGTAGACTCTCTTCAGCGGCGCCAGCTGGTCCTTAGTCACACAGAAAAGCGACGAATAGCTTCACACATTTGGTGGTGGAAAGTGCGTCCAAACGAGATGCCACAAAAGTTACAGTACGTCAATTGTGCTTACTTTGTTAAGAATACGAACAAGCGGGAAGTTTTCCTGGAACTGCACATTGATCACACTGTCCGCTGCGACCCGCTTGTAAACCACTACACGCTGATCTGTCGCTGCAACCCTGAACAAGAGTGCCCCGAATGGCTGTCTAAGACGGGCAACGAGCCGTCGTGCCCGCGCCTCTCTGTCCATGGACGTCGTTTGAATAGGAGCAGAGTGTAATGGCGACTCGGGTTCAGAAAGCGACGAGAACAAGTGTGCTCCGAATGGCCGTCTAAGACGGGCAACGAGCCGTCGTCCCCGCGCCTCTCTGTCCGTGGACGCTGTTTGAATAGGAGCAGAGGGTGATGGCGACTCAGGTCCAGGAAGCGACGAGAATGAAGGTGCCCCGAGTAGCCGTCTAAGATGGGCAACGACTCGTCGTCCCCACGCCTCTCTGTCCATGGGCGCCGTTTGAATAGGAGCAGAGTGTGATGGCGACTCAGGTTCGGGAAGCGACGACAAATCGTCAGGTTCTTCATCATCCATTTCCTCATCGTCAGGTTCTTCATTATCAATTTCCTCGTCGGAGCCCTCTTCATCGTCCATGTTTGGCGAGAGCGGCACAACATCCTCTTCAAATTCACCACTCTGCAAATCCTCGTGCTCAAGAAGCGCTCCCAGCCAAGGGTGAATAAGATATAGTGACTTTATCTGAGAGAGATCAACCCTCGTCCTGATTTCCACAGTCCCAAAGGCATCGGTGTCTGCATGATGAATACGACCAGAACCTATTCGATGTGACGAAAGACGCGGAAGTTTGAAAGCGATACATGGAAGTGTCATTCGACTCTCTGCAAACCTGGGAGAAGGGAGCTCGCTGAGACGGTCGTATAGCTGCAGCGCTGCATCGAGGTCGAATGAAGAAGTATGTAACGCTGTGATGATTCTTTCCATCTCGGCATCCGGAATCTGTGACGGGAGGTGTGATGTTGCTGGTCCATTGAATACACTGATACGGGCGGGTAAGCAACTATTGAAGGGGCCAGACTCCCCAGTCCATGCCAGGACACCGACATCTCCAGATCTGGTGAGAACATTCGCCAGTAGACGACCTAATGCTGCCTCCCCCTCACCGTATATGGTTGGTATACCAGCGGCAGAGAAGATACCGAGCAACGAGTATGCAGCATCTTCTACGAGCGTCGTCTGCCTCGTCGAAGCAAGACGTAACTTCTCTCGAATGCTCGTCAACCCTGGATGAAGCGCCATGAGTTGTTTTGCGGAGATCCCAGTAGCCCTCTCCATCTCCGACATGACTTCCGGTGATAATTTGTGGTTCGGCAGCTTCAGATCTAGATAGAGGGTCCAATCCTCCGTGTAGAAGTGGACAACCTTCGCAGCAACATATTCTTGAAGTGTCCAGGCACGGGTGTTCCAAATACTCTCCACGAGGGCGCCGAGATGCGATGAGGAGCGAACACCACGGAGGAAGACGATCACCATGGCTGAACCCTGATACCACTTGAACATGGCCACCAGAGCCTCCTGTAGCACGAAGTGATCGGATTTATTGATGCAACACGTATCACTCCACGCCCAATTGAAACCGGTGTCCTGAACGATCCTGCAGAATGTTTGCAGCTTGTCATGCGTCGGAGATTTAGCCAGGTCATACACCGACTTGTTTATGACCTGCTGGAACAACGGTTCGTTGTCTTCCCACTTGTGCGACAGCATCCCGTATCGGAAGTACCGTCGCACTTCACGTTTTATGCGGACGTAATCGATCCGTTTCGTCAGCGATGATACAAGCTCTTTAAAGATTGGCTGAGATTCGAATGTGGACGCATGCTCAGCTCGGTGGTGGAGACGGCCGGTGGCTGTGTTGATAAGAACACGTGGCAAATGACGTATAGTCCGTTGGACAATTTTGCGAATTGTTGCTCGGGTGCTCGACGGGCTGATGTACTGGTCACCGTGCTCTATCGAATAATATAAACAAATCATCTATATCGTGTATCGAGGATGCAACTCACGCTGAATGTCTGGATGGGGTGATTTCGCTATCTGTGCGAGCATCTCCTCGAGTGTATCAATTGCATTGTCGTAGTCCCCGGCTTTGTGTAGAGCTGAGTGCTTTATTTCGTAACCCCATGGCGACGATGGATCGAGCTTGATCAGCTAATAGTGAAACGTCAACGGGGTTGACCTGCACGGGGCAAAAATGATGTACCTTGTTTGCATCGTCAAGAGCTTGTTGCCATGACCCGATCGCCATGCGTGCCTTTCCTCGCTTAAGGAGAATGCATTGTGGGGAATGGGGGCTGAGGGACAGGGTGGTAGTATAGAAGGAGATGGCGTCATCATTTTGCTGGATATTCATCGCCGCATCCCCGAGATGTTCCAGTTTCTCAGATGAACGTCGCCTAAAGTCTGAAAGAAAATCTTGCTTGAGCGAAAACACCCTATGCGATGTGACCACTCACTAAGAGCCCATTCTAGATGCTCGCCATGGAGGTTTGTATCCCCTCCTAATTCGCTCATCATCTGGTGAAAACACTCGACCGCATCGGTTACGTAGTCGATCGATTCGAGATGTTCGCATATAGCTCGATAGATTACGACCCTTAATAGTCCGAACTGCAAACTATCAGTGTCAATCCAACAAGGGTAAAGCGAAAGAAGGTACTCACGCTGGTAGAAGAAGACACAGCATCTTTCCATGAGCGACTTGTCAATGTTGCTTTCGCCCACTCGCTCAGACGCGTTTCTTGGATAGTGCGAATTTCAGAAGACCTGAAGAGTCGGGGTTGCCATTCTGAGGCTACGTCGTGGTTCTGAGGAGAGGAATGCGTTTCTGGGGTAGTGTGAATTTCAGAGGATCTGACGACTTGGGAAAGCCATTCTGAGGCTACTTTGTGGTTCTGATGAGCGGAAAGAGAGGAATGCATTTCTGGAGTAGTGCAAATTTTAGAGGATCTGACGAGTCGGGGTAGCCTTGTTGGGGCTACGTCGTGGTTCTGAGGAGAGGAAAAAGAAGATCGCGTTTCTGTGGTAGTGCGAATTTCAGAGGATCTGACGACTCGGGGAAGCCATTCTGAGGCTACGTTGTGGTCCTGAGGAGCGGAAAGAGAGGAATGCGTTTCTGGGGTAGTGCGAATTTTAGAGGATCTAACGAGTCGGGGTAGCCTTGCTGGGGCTACGTCGTGATTCTGAGGAGAGGAAAAAGAAGATCGCGTTTCTGTGGTAGTGCGAATTTCAGAGGATCTGACGACTCGGGGAAGCCATTCTGAGGCTACGTTGTGGTCCTGAGGAGCGGAAAGAGAGGAATGCATTTCTGGGGTAGTGCGAATTTCAGAGGATCTGACGAGTCGGGGTAGCGCTTCTGAGGCTACATTGTGGTTCTGGGGAGCGGAAAGAGAAGAACGTTATACAGATACGGCACATTCCTAAAGAACACGATACTCACGGTGTTGCCAGAGGGAATTTTGATGCAGATTTTCCCGTGGACTCCACCAACTGCGAGAAGCTGATCGTCGGGAGAGAGGGCGATCGAACATATGTCTTCAGGGTGTCGGATGACAGCGAATTGGGTACGTGTCAAGGTGCTCCAAAGCGTGACCGTATACTTTGTAGAGTATGCGACAAAATCGCCATGCTTTGATACCGCAATGCAAGAGAGTCCACTGGCATCAGGAACAGGCCATTCTGAGATTAAAAAACCAGTGAATGCATTGAATCGCTTGATCTTCCTTTCGGATATGACAAAGAGATGGTTGTCGGACCAGACAAGACCGGTATTGTAGTACGAAGTAACTCGTATGCTGATGTCCTTGAGTAAACGACCGTCGTTTGCGTCCCAGACGCGAACGGAATCACGAGTGGCTGTTGCAATTTGATTGCCTCGCGGTGAGTACTTTGCGGCGAATACTGGGTCCCGGTGGTGGAGTGTTTTCCCCTGTTTGCCAGTAGCGGCGGCCCATATGGTGGCTGTGCCACTGTCCGACGCGGATACGAGGCAAGACGAGTTGGGAGAGAAGTCAACCGCGTTGATGTAACGGGAATCCTCCTGGCGCGAGAAGACCTGCTCGCACGTAGTTGCGTCCCACATGAACGTCCTGCCGTCGTTTGTCCCCGCCGCAAGTCGAGTGTCGTCCTTGGACACGGCGAGGCAGTTGACGATCCCCGTTTCCATTTTTGCCATTAGTTCCGCGTCTCTCACCCGCCATACCCGAAGCACCTCGTCGTCGCCGCTCACGAGGTACTCGCCATTTTCTAGAAATCCTACTGCCCATAACCGACTGTCGATGTCGATTTCGTTGGGCAGAGAACGCACTTGCCACCAAGTGGTCAGCTTATGTGAATGCGGCTTCGTCTCACCATCGGTAGTACGCACCGGTCGGTGAGAGCGATGTAGACATTAACGATGCAGGGTGGCAGGTAACAGAAATGGAGGGAGTGAGCAAGCGAACAGTGGTCCATATCCTTTTCGTGCTATATACACGTTGCATCTTACCGATATAGATCAGTGAACACACTCCATCACCTCATGTTTTCGGTGCATGCCGGTGCGTGCCCTGTTTCCTTGCGGAAACGGAAATATTTCCTCCGCAGAAGCACCGTGTCACCAGAACCTGCCTATGAGGACCGTCTGCGAAGTCAACACATCGTCAATATTTCCAGATAACCCCCGCTTCACCGTGGGTAGACAGTAGAGACTCTGTTTCAAGACAAATCTAAGATAAACAGACATAGCTCGCACCACAAAACCGGATGTGGTACAAACCGTAGCGTTCTACATGTATGGCCTGGTCTTCGTCCTCACTCGATTTGAGGACGGGTTGTTAGGCCGGTTTCGCGACGTACACATATATCTCGTCCCATTTCACTTGTACCTCACGCAGTGTCCATCCACAGAACTAATTTCAGAGATCACTCGTCATCATGATCCTACCGCTTTTGTCTTCTGCACCACTACATCCCCGATCGCCATTTGATATGCCCTTCAGTGTCCCCAGGCCAAAATCGACGACAAGTTGCCCAATCCAATTCAGATTTTCCGGCGATACCTTGGTTGACATGAGCGAAATAGAGCTCTTCCTCAGCTACGTCTGGTTTCTCGTGTCATCAGACCGTCAGACAGCAAACGCAAGTACGAGGCACAAGTTCAATGTACCTTGCCGCACTCGTCTGACGTGTGCGGCGACCAACTACTAGTCTGTGTAAGGTAAGCATGTCACTATTCCGCATACCTGTCCTCACTGGAACGCTATGTAACGCGTACGTGTGGTCATTTCATCAAGGGAGTGTTCCCTCACTCATGATGCGCGGAGAAGTCAGGTTATTCCAAGTATTTGGTTTTCCATGATTTGCCATTGCGTGCCGTTTCTTCCAGCTCAACTATAGTGAGCATGGATCATAAACATAGAACGACATCGACGATCGATAATTAGGTGGTCGTGGTACATGAGGTTATATTCACTTTCCCACGCTGCTTCGTCTAAATCACTTTTTGCGTCCCTCGGGGAACGGAGGTCTGTAGCAGTCGCTCTTGTTCGACAGTGTGGAACTCAACCATCCGATCCAGCCAACGCGAATACATTACATGGTCATCGATACGCCATCGATGCTCATACGCTCATCGTTTTGTGCTGACTAGTCTTTCACGGGTCGTTGACCTTGAGTACT
>JBBPJY010000755.1:0-13266 GCA_038088975.1 Xerocomus cyaneibrunnescens
GCATTGATGTGATCCCTGGATTCTTGCTGCAGCAACACAGGGTCATCATGTCATTCTTCTTAGCCTTACCATACGCTTTTGGACATATTGGTATGGCACATTGTCCCTCAACACACGTGCATGTTTCACCTCACGTTTAATCCACGAACCGGGAAGCCAGTCAGGCATATTCAACACTTTGCAGTTAATATTAAATTGAATACTATTCCGAGTGTGCCAAGAGATACCTACGGAATGGGAAAGCCTTCAGGAGGACTGTTTTTTCGGATGTCACTGCAGGGATGGATGCTTGAATGAAGTTATCGATAATTACCACGATAGGATCATTCCGAGGGCCCAGCTCGTAGTCATACACTGCAGACATAGCTACAACAACAGAAAACCTAACCAATCCGGGGCATAAGGAGTGAGTCCATTCCCGCCGTAGACCACTATTCTTACGTCGTAAAATGAGATGAATACTCTTCGGGATGGTCATTTATGTTGATAATCATCTGTCTCGCTCTGCGAAGCTGCATAGGACGAAAGTTGACTGCAGCATTGGCACGGAAGGTCTGATGAAATATTCGCCGACACAACCTCCAATGTTCGCCATAGCCTCCAATGTTCGCCATAACGTGAAAAAGCAAAGTTGCAATCTTGTCCAAAGCTGGAGGAACATTGGTCACCAAACCGTCAATATGACAAGGAACTCAAACGATCACGCTCGAAGGGAATGCTTTCGGATGAATAAATGAAATTCCAAGTCTAAGGAAAGTTCAATACAGGCAAGGGACTACTTATATACTACTTGGTGGCTGTGTACTCGTGACCTACCGATGCAATGCTGCTACCGTGTCAGGTCTATGTCATCGTTCTACAACATTCTATTACATTCTGTGATAAGGTGAAAGAAGAGAAAAAAGCTTTTCAGTACCCCTTTTTCAAGGACTGACGTCCGTGGCAGTAGGAAACTTGAATGACAATTCTGGGAATTTTCGGAGAGAATTTTGGAAAGCAAGGAATTCGGGTGATTGTAGGATTTTTGTGGTAGGAGTAGGAAGTGGTTGTCACAGACAGATAGGACATTGACAAATTGGATCGGTAGCAGATCGCAATTTCATAGTTTTGTCTGGTCTGACTGCCAAAGGATGCCTTTGGTGAAATTCCTTGATAGCCTCTTGAGCGTGTGACAATTCAGAGGCCTTTTTCCATTCTCTTTCCTCTCGGGGGAATCCCTTCCAATTGATGAGATACTCTATTGTTTCTCTGCGTTCTTGCGAATCTAGTATCAATTCTATTTCGTGTTCTTCTTGTTCAGCGAGAATGACAGGAGGAGGTGGAGGAGGAAGTCGTTGAGAAGGGAACTCTCCTTTTTTGTATGGCCAAAGCAGGCATTCATTGAATACTGGATGTATTGATTTCCAAGATTTGTCCAGTTTCAATTCATAGGCTGCATGCCCGACCTTTTTGATGACCTTGAAGGGGCCATATCTCTTGTCATCAAGTTTTTTTGAAGGTCTGTCAGAACGGATATTGGTGGCTTCAAGCAGCACCAAGTCTCCAGGCTGATATTCCCTTCGTTGTTCTGCCTTTTGGTTATGGAACCTTTTCATGTCTTTGCTAGCAAACTCTAGGGCCTCTTTTGCCTGAGCCTGCGTTTCTTTCATCCTTGTAGCAAAATCTTCAGCTGCTTCATTATGTGGCTGTGCTCATCGATCGACCCCTATGCTTGGATTGTGGCCGTAATTTAAGATGAAAGGAGAGTGTTTAGTAGAGGAGTTCGTCTTTTGATTGTGCGCGAATTCAGCCAATGGGAGCCATTCCGTCCAGTCATTTTGCCTGTGGTTGGTGTAGATGCACAGATACTGCTCTATTTCTGTGTTCATTCTTTCGGCTTGATCGTTGGTTTGGGGGTGATAAGCAGTAGAGGGGTTTGCTTCGATATGGAGCATTTTGTATAGATCTTTCATAAAGGATGAAATGAATTGGGTTCCTCGATCGGAGACGACTCTCTTTGGGGTACTGTGTAATTTAAATACGTGATCTCTGAATATTGTTGCTACGCCTAGGGAAGTAATATTGGAAGAAATAGGGAAAATACAAATCATTTTCGAGAATCTGTCTACTATAGTTAAGATTGCGTCTTTACCATTGGATTCCGGAAGTGGTCCAATGATGTCTATGGAGATTTCCTCCCATGGGTAGGAGGGAGCTTCTAACGGGTGTAGAGGCGTCATATGCCTCATTCTTTTTGTTTTAGCCTTTTGACACGTGTCACATCCAGATACATAAGCCTTGATGTCTTTTCTCATCATAGGCCAGTAGTACCTTTCCTTGACAAGGTTGATTGTTCTTCTTTCTCCTGGGTGACCGGCGAGTGGGTGATCATGGTTTTCCTGGATAATGCGCTCTCTTAATTGGGGATTTTTGGGTATGTACAGAGCGTCTTTCCAGTATACTATGCCATTCTGTTCTCTCCAGGAGAGTTTTCCTTGTGACAATCCATCCCTTGCGAATTGTTCTCATTGATGTTGACATTTTTTAACGAGTTTGAATATGCTGGGAACGGCTTGTGTGACTGTCGTGTGCACAGCAGCAGCTTTGGTCGACTCCTTGGGGGCGAGCTTAGCATCAGCCCTGACGAAAATTGCGGGTGGAAAGAGGTAGGAGTCTTTATTGTCTGACTCTACCCCCTTCTCATGGTCTGGCCTCCAGGACAGAGGATCAGCTGGGTTGGTCTTGCCGCTTCGATGTACGATTTTGAAATGATATTCTTGTGCGGCTTGAGACCACCTTGCTTGTCTCCATGAGAGGTCTTGGGGTTTTTTGAAGAATTCAAGATTTTTATGGTCCATTAGTACCTCAAATTCATGTTTTGCGCCTAGTAGGTAATGGCGCCATTCCTTGAGGGCAAACATGATGGCAAGTGCCTCTAAATCTCCAGTGTGATAGTTTCTTTCTGAATCGCTGAGGGATTTTGAGATAAAAGCGACTGGTCGCCATATGTCTTCTTGTTTTTGGGAGAGAACAGCTCCTATGCCGAATCCAGAAGCGTTTGTTTCGATTCTGAACAGGGTGTCATCGCTGGGCATCCCGAGAGCGGGGGCAGTTGTGAGAATAGTTTTAAGAGAGTCGAATGATTCTTGACATTCGGGGGTCCATACAAACTCTCTTTTGTCAGAGGTGAGGGCGTTGAGAGGGTGTGCAACTTGGGCGAAGTTGCGAACAAATCTTTGATAAAAATTGAGGAATCCTCGTAATCCTCGTAATTGTTTGCGATTGGAGGGGACAGGCCAGTCGTGGATGGCGGACACCTTTCCTTCATTCATCTTGACCTCATCTTGGCCGATGATTAGGCTGAGGTATTCGGTTTCAGAGGTGTCAAACTCGCACTTTTCATGTTTCAGGAATAATTTGTTGTCTCTTAAGATCTGTAATACTTCACGTACTACTTTTATATGTTCCTTGTGATCTTTAGAGAAAATCATAATGTCATCTATGTACACTACGACTTTTCCTTGATCTATTAAATCCCTGAATAACATGTTCATCATTGTTTGGAAGGTTGCCGGAGAGTTGGTCAACCTGAAGAACATGACAAGAGGCTTGAAAAGCCCTTGGTTTGTGCGGAATGCGGCCTTCCATTTGTTGCCTTCCTTCATCCGGACATTGTTGTATCCCCAACGAATGTCCAGCTTTGTGAAGTATTTGCTACCTCATAATTTGTCCACTAACTCCAAAATGAGCGGGAGTGGATACTGGTTTTTGATGGTGATGTTATTTAATTTCCAGTAATCCTGGACGGGTCGGAGGCGGCCATCCTTCTTTTTGATGAAGAAGAAGGTGGAGGCGAAAGGTGATTTTGAAGGACAAATCCTTCCAGTGAAGAGATTTTCTTTGAGGAACACATTGAGTTCGATTTGTTTACTTGGGGAGAGATTATAGATTTTCGAGTTAACCACGTGGTCTCCTGGAATAAGTTCAATTGCATGATCCCAGGAACAATGTGGCAGTAGTTCATCAAAATTCTCCTTGGCGAAGACATCTTCATAGTCGTGGTAGACACTTGGTACTGCTTCTTTGAATGTCTTTTTTACTTTTTTCTGGGCGGCAGCAGCAGCAATGTCGGTTGAGACATTTTGGACATATTCGAATTGGTTGAGTTGGAAGAGTCGGTCACCTTCTTCCAATTCATCGACTAAGTCGGAGGGGTTGGTGGGGATGCTGGCGTGATTGTTTTCACACTGGAATTCCACCTTTCCTGAAACCCAGTCTATTGATGGATTGTGCTTCTTTAGCCAGTCATGGCCTAAGAAGACTTCGTTAGTTCCCAGCGTTGTGACAGCTAGGGAAATTTGTTCCTTGTGTTTGCTGACGTTGAGCTGCACAATCACAAACTCTTCGACTTTTCCTGCGGAATTTTGGGTTCCGTCAGCATTGTATACAGGTATGGGGATAGGGAACTTGTGGGTTTGTAATCCTTGTAGTTGCACAAAGGATTTGTCGATGGTTGAACTCGTGCAACCCGAGTCAATAAGAGCGGATATGGAGAGAGTTCTTTGGTCGGGTAATAGGAGGGTTGCGGGGAGTTCGAGAGAATTGTCTGAGCGTTTTGCCTGTCTAACGAACCTTGGTTTCTGTTGAAGTTCATAGAGAGTGTAGTATGCTTCTTCATTGTTTAGTGTTTTTAACTGCGCTACCAGCTCCTTGTTTACCTCGGAAGTTCGTTTGTCGTGCGCGAACGACCAGAGGTGTTTTATCGACCTTTTATCATCCTTGTCGTTGATCACACATTTGATCCAGTGAATTGACCATGGATCGACGGTGTTCATCCAGGATGATCTTGTGGCAGTGAGCTCTGCGTCAGCCACCTTTTTGTAAGTCTTCTTCCGAGGAGGGCTCTGCACCTCAGTGGGGATACACACACTCGGAAGCAGAGCAGCACTCTGCAGCTGAGCCTTAGGTTTCTTTAGAATTACCTTTGGCACACTCTTGCTTACTTTTGATTTCGAGTCATTTACAGTTTCGGTGTCGTCACACTTTTCGATCATCAAACATGCATATTTATTCTTTGTATTTACTGTACATGTAGACGACGGGGAAACTGTCCTTGTCAGAGCTGGGCGCTGACTCACTGCGCGGCTCCGGTGATAAAACCCAACTTAGCCAACTTTTCTTTTAAGTCAGTGCCGGATGTGTATTCGATTTCTTGGCCATGCATGACAATTTTGTGGACGCGGCAAGGGCGAGGGGGATGGGTGGCACAGGGCCAGACTCTGGAGCATTTGGCACACTTGCCTTCTGCTCGGGCCTTGCCTATGTCCATAGGGACACCTTGGCCAGAGAAAGTGCCCACCTGGTTAGGATGGACAGCTGCAGGTTTAGAGGTAGAAGCTGCAGGAGCGGCTGCAGCGGGGGCAGGAACGGACGGACATGGACCTTGTGGGTGATTAGCCCAATTGGGGCGTGGGGCGGCCTGTTGCACACGACGAGCTTTCATTTCGGCAAGTGTCTGCTCAGCCTCCACCAAGGCTTTGTTCCACTTGATGATATCCTCGCATTGTTGCATTTTTCTATCGCCAGTTTCTACTAGTTCAACAATTTCATACTGCACGCCTTTTTTTGCGATGTTGATGAGCATTCAACTCATCACACCAACGTCGAACTTGGCTTCAAGCACAAGAGTGTGCATTTCCATGAAGAAGCCTTCGATGGTTTGATTGCATCCTTGCTTAAGGGACATGAGCTTTTCTTCAGCCTGCTGTTTGATATTCAGCGGCCAGTATTTTTATTCAAGCTCCTCGGCAAAGCTCTCGAAAGTGTTGGTTAAAAACTGGGGGGTCATGATGTAGAGATCAGCAAACTTGCCGGTGTCGTTATCGCTGGTCATGAAGCCGAGAACGATGAGGATTTTTTGCTTGTTGGAGGGTTGCTCCGCAAAGCCGGTGAGGTATAGTACGACGCGCCGCCACCACTGTACAAACTTCTTTTGGTCGCCCTCAAATTGGTCGGGCTTTGACACCCAAGATTTGCTTGCTTTTGGCAAGCTGACGACCGGTGTGGGGGGTACGTTCAGCAGGGGGCGAGGCAGAGATGTCATGTGCACATTTTGCCATTGAGGGGTGTGTGGCGATGGGGGAGAAAACGGACGAGGAGGAGGGCCAGTGGTGGCTGGGTCATTCATGGCACGATAGTACCAATCATTATATTTACGAGTGAATTCTTCCTGCATCAGGAAGGTCGGGGCTCCTGTGACTGGGGCAAGAGGATTCAAAGCAGCCGTAGCCGCGGTGGTTAATTGTGCGGTCAGCAAAGGACCGGCTTCTGTGCTTGTCTGCAAAAACAGTGGACGTGTTGGGACAGGGCTTTGAACCTGTAAGGTTCCCATGATAGGAGGCGGGAGGTCAGCACGCGAGGCCGTCCTTGATGGTGCTCTCGCCCCACGAAGAGTGGAACGAGATTCCGACCGAGTTGGGTATGGCTTTGGTGCAGACATTGACATTGGCGGGAGTGATGAAGGTGGTGGGTTCGTTTGTAGCAGCAGAACGAATCACCTCAGGAATGGAGGGAGGAATGATGGCGCGATGGGTGTGTAACAGCGAGCTCTGCTATGAGCCGACTTACACCCTGAATGTGGGAAGGTGGTGCGAGATCTAAATTGCCAGGGGAGCGAGGCTCAACCGCTGGATAAAAACCCTTGATGAGATGGAGGCAGGAAACCTCTGGTAGAGTTCGGCAGGACGATGGTCGCTAATGCATCTGGTGCATGAAACCTCTGCTCTTTACATGCAGAGCAGTCACTGTGTCACAGATATTGGGGATGTAAGCCACAGGTCTGTGAAACCCTCCCCTAGTGCACTATGGGGCTCAGCAACTTTATTCTTATTTATAACGCCAGATGAGCGTATGACTAGGATTTCACAGGTCCTATACCCAGCTGGTCACGAACAGCACGGCTCTTGGGGCAAACACCCTTTTCTCAGATCCCTTGCGTCCTACTGAAGACAGGCGGGTGAACCCTCAAAATGAGTGGGCTGCCTTTACATTGTTCAGACGTTGGGGGGGTCTCCAAGATTGGAGTGCTCTAATTCCTCGAATAGAGGGTCGCTGAGTGAAGCAAGATTTTCCTTAACCCTGGAATCCGGGTGTAGTGACAGGGCCGAAGAGGCCCTTGGTCGGAAAGTGGGGAGCGAAGGATGAGTACATGGACGCAGAGTGCATGCCAGGCAAGGAGTTGTCGATTTCGGATGTAATAGAGTGCCGTATTGGCGAAGAGGGGAGTGGCGTTCGGTTCGAGTAGGAGACTTGGAATTATGACAAGGAACTCAAACGATCACGCTCGAAGGGAACGCTTTCGGATGAATAAATGAAATTCCAAGTCTAAGGAAAGTTCGATACAGGCAAGGGACTACTTATATACTACTTGGTGGCTGTGTACTCGTGACCTACCGATGCAATGCTGCTACCGTGTCAGGTCTACATCATCGTTCTACAACATTCTATTACATTCTGTGATAAGGTGAAAGAAGAGAAAAAAGCTTTTCACAATACCAGGAATACCTTGTTTGATTCTCTGCGACTTAAAGTGCCACTTACAGGTCAACAGTTGCAATGAAAGGGCGATCAGAGTATATCTGTGATCGTTTCTCGAGCAGATCTATTGCGACGGGGGCTGAGTTGAGGATAATAACGTCAGAATCCAAAAGTCGGACATGCATTATATCACCTACAAATCATCAGAGTCGCACATCCTCAGTCAGCACGACACTCACCATACTTTGCCCTCCATTCCATATATGCCAACCACGGTCGCCCAGAGTCCACAGAGAGGACGCTTCCAATGACTGGGAGTGGGATAGGGCCAGGAGGGAGAGGATATCCTTTGTTTTTGATGCGATTTTGAATCATTCATTGAATTATACCCATTGTTGGCTATGAGCTCACATAGTACGAGTTATGAAGAAGATATTATGATATATCTGTGCCCTCTGTACTTGGGCTTATATACTACTTGTACATATTATGCTAGAATAATCTACAACTGTCATGACTAATCGATTTCCTTCTCGGGATTTGTGGTACCGACTCTATGATACCAACACTC
Organism: Xerocomus cyaneibrunnescens; assembly: GCA_038088975.1. NCBI lineage: Eukaryota > Fungi > Basidiomycota > Agaricomycetes > Boletales > Boletaceae > Xerocomus > Xerocomus cyaneibrunnescens. The sequence goes on from JBBPJY010000755.1 coordinate 8,087, forward strand.
CCCCTCAAGCTGAGGTCATACCCATTTCTTCGGTATGTCTCTTGTGCTTGTTTCTAGGTAGTGCTTTGGTTAATATATCCACTGTCTGGTACTTATCTCTACAATGACATACTTCAATCTTTTCTTTAGTAATTTTCTCATGCATATAATGGTGAGAAATATCGAAGTGTTTAGTCCTGGCATGAAATTGGGGATTATATGCTAGGGCTCGCACTCCCTCGCTATCCATGAATATAGTTACTGGCCCTTGTTGTCTGTACCCTAGTTCAGCATATAGTTTTCTAAGCCATATGTATTCTCTAGTAGCTCGAGCCAGTGTGGCATATTCCGCTTCAGTAGTCAAGAGTGCAATCAAGCTCTGCTTCTTAGAGCCCCATACTATGGCTCCCCCTTGTGCCAAGAATACATAACCACTTATGAAAGCACGGTTTTCTGTGTTTGCGAAACTGGCATCTACATACCCTGTAATTATTTGTATAGGGGTGTTGCCCTTGTCTGCTCTGTACATGATTCCGTAGTCCTTAGTACCTTGCAGATATCTTATTATTTGTTTTGCTGCCATCCAGTGTCTCATATCTGGATTTGAGGTAAATGAGGCCAGTCTATTTATGGAGTAGGCAATGTCAGGCTGTGTGGCAACTGCTGCATACATCAGAGATCCGATCAGGGATGCATATTTATTTCAGTCATAATTCTCATATGCTGTTCCTTCTTCCTGATCAGGAAATGTCTGAACCTTAGTGTCTGTGGGTGTCTTTACACTGTTCACATTTTCGAGTCCTTGTGCCTGTATTATAGACTCTATATATTTTATCTGGCTGATGAATAGAGTCCCTTTGGCATGGTCTTGTGTGATTTCTATTCCGACAATTTTCTTTGGGTCACCTATGTCGGTAACTTCGAACATAGATTGTAATTGCGACTTTAATGATGTCATGAGCCCCTGAGTTGATGTAAACAGGAGGAGATCGTCTACCCAGACAGTAATAACTTCTATCCCCTCCTTAGTTTGTCTGATATATGCACAGGGGTCTGACCATAGGCATTTAAAGTCTGCTTTTACTAGTCGCCCATTTAGTTCAATATTCCATTCTCTTCCTGATTGTTTTAACCCATATAAGGTTTTAATTAGTCAGCAAATGCATTGTGTGCCATCCTCAAAGCCTTTGGGTTGCCTCATGTATACTTCCTCTTTTAGCATGCCATTTAGGTAAGCACTTTTTACATCCATTTGCTGTATTTTCCAATTTTGGGATATGGCTAGAGCTAATATTGCCTGGATCATTTCTAGTCTCACAACTGGCGAAAATGTGTCTGTATAATCCATTCCCGGTATTTGTGAGTACCCCTTTGCTACTAAGCATGCTTTGTATTTTTCTAATCTGCCTTCTTTATTACATTTTCGGACTAGGACCCATTTATTGGATACTGGTGTCCTATCCTTAGGTAAGTCTACTAGTTTCCATGTCCTCATTCGGTGAAGCTGATCAAGCTCTGCTTTGACAGCTTTTTCCCATTCCGGCCATTCAGATGAGTTACACGCTTCTTTAAGCGTCTTTGGGTTATCCAGTGAGGCACCACTTTCATTGAATGCCACATATACTATTTCTGCCTCTTCCATAGGGCTTTCTTCAGGCTCGTCTTCATCAGGGTCCCGGATCAATTCTGGTATATTTTCATTTTCATTTTCTGACAATTCCATCATAGGATCATTCAGTGCTCGGTAGTCCTTTGCTACCTTGGGCCTGGTGCTTCTCCTAATCAGGTAAGACTGATCTCTATTACTTTATTTCCACTTATTTGTCCCTGTACTGTCATTAGGTATGGTATCCGGTGCATTACCAGATTCTGACTCCCCCTTGCATGGCATACTGCTGGGTGAGTTCTTTACCTGTACTGGTATATTGACAGAATTCTGTAGGAAACAAAAATTATATGAGATCTTGATAGATCTTGTGTGTCCGTCATAATATTTGATGGCATGGGGGCCATCCATAAACCCTACAAAGGTATGTTTTTCTGATTTTGCATCTAATTTATTTAAATTGATGCCTTCTTTCATAATCCAGACAGGCGTGCTGAATTCCTTGAGGTGTGACACATCAGGTCATCACCCTGTCCATTTCTCGCAGGGGGTTGTGCCTGTGAGGGCACGAGTGTGTGATTAATTTTGCACATATGCTGCATGTGTGATCGCTTCGGGCCATAGATAGTCAGGTATGTTATTAGTGATTCTCATTACTCATGCTAATTCTCCTAGCATTCGATTGAATCGTTCGGAGATGCTATTCTGTAATGGGGAATAGGGAGCAGTTACTTGTAAGTTGACTTCTATTTTCCTACACCATGCTAGCAGATTGTTATTGATATATTCCTTACCATTGTCAGCCCTTACGACCTTTGTTCAGCGCCCTTGCTGGCATTCTAGATATATTAGATATTCTTTTAATTTTGTTGATGCCTCCCCCTTATTGACCATGAATTTTACTTCGCAGTATCAGGTAGCATCATCAATAAAAGTGATGAACCATTGCACATGCCTGTTTAACGCTTCTGTTCAGGCAGGTCTCCACACATCGGTATGTATCATTTCTCCCAGTTGTGTGGCATGTGGTTCTGACATTATTGGAAATGGTATTTTAGATTGCTTTGCCTCAATACATGCAGGGCAATCTCCAATTGGTGATGGCATTATGGTAAGTCCGTTTACTAATTTCTCTTTTTGGAGATGTTGGAGTCCTTTGACTCCAATGTGTCCAAACCTCTGGTGCCAGTCACCCCAGGTCCATGCCTGGTATGCATGCTCTATTGGTTCATGCCTGTGTGCTTGTAGTGTGTATATTCCTTCATGTAAATTAGCAATGGCAAATAGATTTTTATTCTTATTATATAATTTCATTTGGCCGCCTCCAGCTATGGAGGAGCCACCTTCTCTGTCAAGACAAGTGAGTGAAATTAGATTGTGTGTGGCTTTGGGAGTGTATAGTACATCGCACAGTGTAATAACAGAATCTTTGTTATTAATGCATGTGTGTAACTCTATGATTCCTACGCCATGTGCTGTTATGGCATGATCTCCAATGCCACAAATGTTTTTATGTATAGGGGTCATTTCCCTAAACAGTTTTTTGTTGTTTGATAGGTGTACTGTGCTGCCTGAATCAGCCATCCATGTGTAAAATTCAATGCATTCATCTATTCCATCCCAATTTACAGTGTATGAATTATCATATGTAGTACTACTAGCGGATGTCCTGTTCCTATCCATGAGCAGTACTTGCTCATCTTCTTGTGTGTCACATGTCGTCAGGGTGGACCCTGACTCCGTGGCAAGGTTTGCTTGCATGGTCTTGGCATGCTTAGCCAGGCTGCTGTTCTTTTGCCAGCAGTCATTCTTGGCATGACCTGCTTTGTGACAATAGCTGCATTTGGGTTTATCCTTATGTCAGCACCTGTCAGTCATGTGATTGTTCCTGCCACAAATGGTGCAGGATGATGTAGCAGGTTCCTTTCGTTTATTTCCCCTGTTTTGTGTGAACAGGGCTTGTTCTATTTGTGGGGCACCCTGCCTACATTTGTATTCATTGACTAGTACCACAGTAAGTTCTTCGACTGTGATAGACTCGACTCCTTTGCTGGCAATTCGTCCTGCCATATATGATGTGGTAAATGTGGTCCAGAATTCCAGCATATTTAGTAGTAGGATATCTTTGAATTCGTCATCAGGCCCGGGCTTTCCCATGGCTGACAAGTCATTCCTCATCTGTTTCAACCTGTTGATGTGGATTGGTATGCTGTCACCTTCAGGACACTTAGCATTCAACAGCTCTCATTTAGTAATTAGAGCTGTTTGAACTCCTCGTGTCTGGTAAGCCAGCTTTAAGCTTTCCCACATTTGTGCTGCCGTTTCGGCATGCATGACATGATCGATTTGGTGGTCATCTATATTTGTCAATATGAGGGTTTGAGCGATTAGGTCTTCTTCTTCCCATGCTGTTATCTCGGCTTTGCTAATGGGGTTGTCTTCTGTTAATTCTGGTTTCAGGCAAGTGCCCTCAGTGTACTTAAAGACTTTGTGTAGGCATAGGAATTTCTGCATTCGAATTTTCCATGCGTGCCAATTATTGTCTTTAAGCGTATCTACTTTGTAGGACGAGATTGCGCCTAGGTTCCTTACCTGAGTGCTTGTCCCATTTCTATTATTTGTTGCTGTGGTGTTATCTGCGACGAAGTCGTCTAGTGATGGTGATCGTGACATTGTCACGTGATGATAATGAGGTTAGGTAAAGTTGATAGTGAGCTTGTTTTTCTTGATTATAGTGTCAAGAGGTATAGCTACTCTCGGCTAGCAGAACAAGAAGGTGCAGAGGAGTGAAACTAAGTAAGAAGCTTACTTAGTTGTAGTGACGAGTGCTGTTGGTAAGAGATGGGTCCGAGGTTGCTATAGAGGTGGTAGGCTGGGGCTTGGGCCTGTAGAGCAACTAGCGGGGCTGAGTGTTCTTACTGTTGGTGGAAGACAACAATAATAACTTAATTAGAAGGGTTTTATCTCCCTTCTTATATACTACAGGACTGTATGGTCCTGTTATGGTCTCTACCCTAAAGTAGGTAAGTGTCCATGTTTCTACATATAGAAACTGGACAAGGGTTCTACCATAAATGGCAGAAGTTAGAATATCATAGAATGTGGAAGAACATTCTATGATGTGATAAGTAAGCTATGGATGATAACACAATTAGCATCCAATAGCATAAAGCAACTCTTATCTATGATGTCATAGATGAGTAATCATCTAGACTATGATGTCATGATGATGTCATAGGTGAGTAAGCACCTAGACCATGACATCATATCCTAGTCATAGACTTGTAAGAGTCTAGACTCTGACATCATATCCTGTAATGTGAATAGTGTAATCACAACAAGATATAAAAGGATAAGTCACGTGTACTCGCACGTGATGCGGTCTAGAATGTTGGTCTCTTTAGTATGAAGAACAGAATGAGAATACCAACATTCTCAACATATAGCGCGAGAGCGGGGCTCATAACCTGTTGGCTATGAGCTCACGTAGTACGAGTTATGAAGAAGATATTATGATATATCTGCGCCCTCTGTACTTGGGCTTATATACTACTTGTACATATTATGCTAGAATAATCTACAACTGTCGTGACTA
>JBBPJY010000758.1:0-13247 GCA_038088975.1 Xerocomus cyaneibrunnescens
ATGGAACGATGCACGCCGTCACCGAAGGACGCGTCGGCGTGCGCATATAGGCTGCATACGCATGCGCAACTGGCTCGCGCGGGACGGCGCAGGACGACGGCGCGAGCTACGTGTGCTCGCGTCTCGGTGTGGCTGCTTTGGTGTATGGACTGGGCCCGGTGGTGCGAGATGGTGTCGGTGTCGGTCTAGTTTAGATGGACCCTTTTTTTCTGTGTATATAATGCGACGATATACCTGGGTCGTGATGGGGAGATACTTGTGAGTCCGTCCTGCGCCAGCGCTGCTCTCCGACTGCCATGTTTTTCTGGGACCTCATTGGCAGCAACCTTTCTAGCAAAGTGCGAGTACCTTGTGAGCGGCAGCCTGAGGTAAGTTCGAGTGTTATTGGCGAGTGAAAGATGTCAAACTACAGAGTGGCAAAAATGGCAGCGGGGCCCCGTGTCCAAGGCCAGACGACACACGAATTATAGCGGGGACAAACGATGGCATTACATTTATGTGGGATGCAACTATCACCAAGTCCGCTGCTGTTGTCACTTGAGATGAAATGGCCCTGTTTCCCTCGGCACTCCAACCCCAAGCCACGTACGGTCCGTGTGTTTCACTCAGGGTGGTGGGAAGTGAGTGATCATGATGTTACATGCCACTGACACGACAAGATGCAGAATGTAGTAGACTATGAGTGTGACTACTCCCATGCCACCGAGGTCCAAGAGGGGGTACAACATGATACTATGCTTCTGAACATCCACGTGTACCAACTCACTACACTAGGTCGACAGTACGGATGCCTTCGATTAACTCGGTCAACAATGTCTCCTGGCGAACTTGAACCATGATCAGGCTGTCTGCTGCAACGCGTCTATACCGCGCACGTGCAACTGGCTCAAGCAATAGTGCACCAAATGATTGCCTGAGGCGCACAACGAGCCGCAGCGCCCGTGAGGTCGCATCAAGCTTGGCCACATCATGAGCAAATTCCTGATCAAGCAAGGAGCTGATCCAGGGGTGAATAAAAAGGAGATCCTTCATCCCAGACAGGTCGTCTGTCGTCGTGACCTCTACCCAAGCCCAGATGTCGTCGCAGAGTAGACATGAGAGTTGGTCTCCAAAACCGATCGAGTCGAGTAACTGAGAAGGTGATACCTGGAAGGCTGAGTCTGCTAGCAGTGAAAAGTGGTGAAGGAAGTTTGCTGAGATAGTCATACAATGTTATAGCCACGGAGAGGCCGGGCAAGGATGAGCGCAGTGCCATGACAAGGCTGGTCATCTCGGCCGTCTCAATCGGTTGTGGAACATGGAATGGGGTGAGTTGGTTATAGACTGTGAGATCGGGGGGTAGGCAGCTATTGTAGCTACCCGCGCGCCTAATCCAAGCAAGGACATCGCCTGAACCTCCTAGGATGTGTTCCAATAATCGACCGACCGCACGATTATCCTCGCCATATATGACCTGGATAGCAGCATTGAAGATGCCAAGCAGTGAGTACGCGACGTCCTCCACGAGTGTTGTTTGGCGCAACGAAGCCAGATACAGCTTCTCACACACTCTGTCGAGGCCAGGACGGAGAACTGCGACCTCCTCAGGCAAAACACCCGCAGCTTGTTGCATCTCCAACATTATTGTCGGTGACTCCTTGTGGTTGAACATCTCGAGGCCAAGGTATGGCTTCCAGTCCTCCGTGTAGAACTGGACGTTCTCGGCAGCGACACATTCTTGGTACGTCCATGCACGAGTGTTCCAGACACTCCTCCTGAGATCGCCAGGTTGTTGGGAGTGTGACCAGCCACCGCGAAGGTAGACAAGTGTGAGAGACGAGCCACGGTACCAAGTGAACATGGCAACCAACGACTCTTGTAGCACGACATTATCCTTTTTGTCAATACGACAGGTGTCGGACCACACCCATTTGAATCCGAAAGAATGGATAATTGTGCAGAACGTCTTGAGTCGGGGGGGTAGACTCAAGGTCGTAGATGGAGATGCTGTGGACCCTCTGAAAAAGAGGTTCATCATCCTCCCACCTGTGGGAGAACATCACATAGTGGTAGAATGTCTTTACTTCTTCACGGACACGTGCATGGTTGAGGCCAGCTCGAGTTGTCATTGACGACCGCAGTTCGTCATATATTGGGAGCTTCTCGAAGGCTGCTGCCTGCTGCGCTTTGTCGTAGAGACGACCGGTGGCAGTGTCGATCAGGACACGTGGGATGTGGCGGATAGTCTCCCCGACTACTTTTCTAATTAGGACGGTTATGTCGAGGTACTGATGACGAAGTTCTGTCCAAGGCTGATCAAAACTGTATCACGTCTAAGATTTACAGAAAGGCTTACCGCGAATTCTTGAATTGGGGGAATGTTCAATCTTTGAGAGCATCATCCTGTATGCCTCGAATGCTTCACTGTAGCGACCCATGCCGTGCAATGCAGCATGCTTCCCCTCATACCCTTCATGGGACGATGGATCGAGCTCGATAGCCTGGATAGTGTGGATTAGCGAGGTTTGTTTAATATGACACGAAACAGAATCCATACCTCACTGCTATGCTTGAGGAAGGTACCATTGCAGTTCGTCGGTTCAAGTAACAGCGCATCCGAGTAGTATCTGACAGCCTGGTCATGCTTTTGCAAGGCCCTTGCGGTGTCGCCTAGTTTTTCTAGCTTCTCGGCATAGCATCCCCGAAAATCTGAGGGAAGTCACGGAATCAGCACCGGCTACGCTGCTATTGCGACCACCTACTGAGTTCCCACTGTACTCGCTCATCATGGATATTTTCGTCCTCTGATAACTCGTTCTGCATTTGTCTGAAACACTCGACGGCCTCCGTAAGGCGATCATTCCCTGCCAGAATGTCGCAAATAACATGGTAGACGACGAATCTTGCAACTTTGAACTAAACCGAGAGTCAGAATCTATAATTAAATTATTTATAAAAAGCGTACATTGACTGCGGCACGCAAAGCTTCGTGTGTTGAGCCATCGATCAAGATCGTCCTCGCCCATTTCGTCAGTATGGTGTTTGGGGTCGAAGGACCGAGCGACAAAGCAGCAGAGTAAGCTGAAATCGCATCGTCCCAATTTTCAGCGTTCGCTGCCTCGTCTCCCGTCCTTGCCAACGTCTTCACGCATCGCTGTGTAAACTCTGATGACAAGGATTAAATATTTTTATGCTAACACTCGGCGCCGAAACTCACCAGCCAGCCAGTCGACAATGAACTTGCTCTCTCTTACGTCCTCACTCGTGGTATTTGTCATCTCAAGAAGAGATACCGCAGCATCATGTATGCAACCTTCAGCATACAGAGATTCACAATGATGCTTCTGTTCGTGCGCACGGATGAGACTGTCGGTTTTGCGTTGGGTGTCTGCAAGTTGGACGCAAAGTTGCTGGTTGGTTTGTTGGAGATGGGCGATTTTCTTTGCTAAACGACGTAGATATAAATGGAGCAAGAATCAAGGGATGGGCGCACTTAGATCTGTTTCTTGTGCATGATGGTCTGAAAGCAGTGATTTGATGGCCTCGTTATGGCTATCCCTTTGCTCATTGGATGTGTGTTGTAATTCGGCGAGCTTGTCGTAGAGTTCTTGGTTGGACTTTTCGAGCCGTGTGACGTTGCTACCTTGTAGAAGTGAATCACAATAGAACACAAATCAATCAGGGTGGCGAGAGACATACTCCAGCACTCCTTCTGAGCGCATAGGGAATGGATCAGGTTATCCCTCTCCCGACGGGCTTGGTGAGATTTGGCGAGCTGCAGACGCAACTCTTGGACGGTTTTCTCGAGTGTTGCCATATTCTACATATAAGGGGTAAGGGGTTGTGATTGAGTAGGAGTTCAACAGATGGATTGAAATTTATCGCCTACATCATCGAAGTAGGATAAAGGAAGTACATTGCGAAAAGAGACCATCCTGTTTCCACCGGCCATAAGGTCGAGGCTTGTCGATATAGCCATAGACTGGACAACATGAGTGTAGTCGATGACAGACCCGATTTGTTCTTGTGTCGTAGTATTCCAAAATGAGACCGACCGACCAGCGGATGCAGCGACAAACCTGCCGTTGCTTTCCAGAGCGATGCATCTAACATCATGAGCACTGTGGATTGGCCATTTCGAGAGTGTCGTCCGGATGAAGACATCCAGGCAGTGTATATTGCCGTCGCGAGATAATACAAAGACCCGCTTGCTATCGCTCGCCCATGCAAGTGAGTTGTTCCGATTTGAGTTAATTCCGATTGAGAAGTCGACGAGGAGGCTGCCATTCCGAACATCGTGGACTCGAACAGAGTCCCACGTGGCAGTAGCAATGAGACATCCGTCTGGCGAAAATTTTGCAGCTGCCACGGAGTAGCCGTGTTGCAAAGGGCCAAGAAGTCGCTGGCCAGTCGACAGCGACCAGATGCAGGCGGTCTTGTCATTCGACCCGGTCGCGATTCTCGTCGCGTCAGGGGAAACGTCGACTGCGAACACCGAGAGGCTATGTCCTGTGAACTGGGTCACTTTCTTGTTCTCCACGTTCCACACCTGCACAAAGCCACTCCATGTCCCACACACAATCCACCTTCCATCTTGTGACACTGCAACGCTCCAAAGAGGATCCCCCGCGTCCATTGGCGTCCCCACTGCTTCGCCATCTTCCACTTGCCAACATCGAATCTTTCCTTCGTAGCCGCCACCCACGGCATGCCTCCCATCGTCGAGGAACGCGACCGACCGTATGTCGTCTCGACCATTGGCCACGATTGGTTTGATTGCATTTCGATAAACGATGCGGGCAGAGGGGTTGTTGCTGCTCGAACCACGGGTCCTCGTCATCACCACGCTTTCACCTGTCGTGCATCTCCTACCTTCGATCGTCATTACCTCGCTTTGGGGACTGGAGGAGGGCTGGTTCTCCCTGCAATTCGATTCTTACTACTGTCTCCCTTAAATACTAGCCTACTCAATTACCCATGGTAAACAATAGATTAATATATTTGAGACAGTATACGAGCCACCGGCATCACTCAGACGGGTGCGAATTGCACGTGACTCGTTTAGGTACGGTTGTACCCTTGACCCAGCTATGATATCGGTATCATGAATCATGATACGATGTGACCTACCAGTTGCCAATGTCGAAAATCGTATTCGAAGCAGCTGTGAATGGACAGCAGTGATGAATTACGGCTATTGCAAAGTTAGCTATCAACCACCCCGTCGTGTCCAAGTACGACACACGAATTGCAGCGAGGACGAACGATAGCATTACGTGTATGTAGGACGCAACTATCACCAAATCCATTGTTATTGCTACTTGAACGAAATGGCCCTGTTTCCCTCGGCGCTCCAACCTCAAGCCACGTACGGTCGTACACGCAAAGTCATCCCGCATCCCACCTCGCCCGCAAGCTTCGGTCGTGGAAGGAGCACTCGCACGATCTCAATCTCTGAATCAACGCCGTCAGGCAATTCAAAGAAGAAGTTTTTGACGAGCACCGCCAACACCGCCTGCCAAGAGCATTAATCCCGTTAGGACAACCGTCTGCCGTCCATCGTCCCGTCCACGCACCTTGAATTCTCCCACGGCAAAGTTCTTCCCCAAACACATCCGAGGCCCGTCCCCAAAGGTGAGCAGGTGCCGATGGCCCTGAATTTCTTTCGCCTTGGTTGGTATCCCGTCCTGGCCGTGCGCGCCCTCGAGCCAGCGACTCGGCCGGAAGATCTTGGCGTCCTCACCCCAGATTGCGGCGGACCTGTTCATAGATCTGATCGATACAGTGACGAGCGTACCCTTGGCGATCGTCAGGCTATTAACAAGCTCGCCAGATTTCGTGCGGACGGGTTCAGAAAGTGGGATGACATCATCCTCAATGGCCTGTGAGGGTATACAGTGGATGAAGAGGCAAGGGTATGGAGGTCAGTGTACACGTACGACGCGCATCAACTCGGCAGCAGCCGGGTGGACACGGAGGATCTCGTGGACGACGGCGTCTAAATAAGGAAGACCATTTGAAAGTTGATCGTACGTCGGGTCCGTATCATGCCCGAGGAGCTCGTTTCGCAACTTTGTCTGCACGTCCAGGTTCCGTGAGAGCTCAACCAGAGCCCACTAGATAACCAGTTAGTAGATACATGGGCAACACATATATAGCGTTTACAGTCAAGCTGACTGGAGTGGAGTTATGAACGATTCGGGCCTTTAGGAATAGATCCATACCAGAAGTCGTTTCATATCCGGCAAATAGCAATACTTTCATCTGTAACATAACGTCAACCGCGAGACTGTGACACTTGGAAAGCCCACTCACCTGGGCCATGACTTCCTCTTTCGTCAGGTGGAACTCTGAATTATCACTCGCTCCCTTGACTGTTTTCCGCGCCAAGTAGGTCAGTGACACATTGGTACATAAAGCGAATCATGTGGAAGAGATCACGTACTGAGCAACCCGATAACGGATTTCTCTTCTTTGCCTCCGAGCACACCCAGTTCCAGCTCTCTCCGTGTCTTGACAAACAAATCATTCGAGATCTCTTCCAATGCGACGCCCAGCTTGTCGATAAGCTTCCCGCGTCGCGTAGGTACCGATGTGAGGAGCGGGAATGCCTGGCTCAAGAGGAAGAGGCCCGTATTGAGAGCCGAGGCACGGGGTGATGCACCAAATGTATCAAAAATCTCGGTGACGTTTGCACGCTTGCCTTCAAGCGCGCCAAAATTGTGAGAAAAACCGGCGAGACCAATTGTATCGAGTCTGTAACGATAATCATGCATGTTTCACAAGGAGGGTGGTGTGAGACGTACGATATGTGATTCATCCTTTAACATCGGCATGTCAGCTAAAGATACGAAACACTGCCTATGGAATGCATGAAACGCACCAGTTTTGAACCTCGATGAGAGCGCTATCCCCGTCACTCGACTCGATGAGGGCATCCCAAGCTGCCTTGGCCTGTATAAAAAGGTTGTATTCATGTCAGACAAGGGTTACAAACCATATAATGACGATTTGACCTTGTATGCCGAGTCATAGAAAATCGTGGTCAACTGTCGAATGGCAGCAATGCTAAACGCAGGCGTCAGTGATTTGCGCTGTCTGAAGAACCCAATTAATGTTTCCTCCTTTGAACGCGTCCACCAATAGACATACCTCCTATGGTCTTCTCCGTCAGCCCATATCAGACCTTTCCCAAACTTGGTCCAGCCATCAGCTACACATAGAGCACGAACGTGCCATGAACCACGTACGAGATTTGCGGATGTTTTCTTAGACATTGGGATCTGAACATATGTCCACGCTTCCTTGGAATGAAAGTGCATAATCGCCTTTGGATCACACAAGATGATCTTCTTGCTTCCCAGTGTCGACGGAATTGCGTATACCGGACCGTATTCTTGAGCCCAAGCTTCATACGGGGCACCTTGGTCATCTGCGTCAAGGATGTGCTTTTCGACACCATAGACGAAGCTCTCGCTAGGTGGACCTCGAAGCTCGGTTGTGCGGAGTCCCTGACGGGATACCCGCAACCATCGAAGGAGGATCCAAGTCGCTGCGCAAGCAACCCCAGCATCAATGGCATGCAATTGATAGGGACGAAGGTGAGTTAGGAGGGTATTCAAGCCCTCCCATGCCGCCAGAGTCGTGAATGACAGCACGTCAAGCGACATCGTGGAGGATACTGTTTCAGTGGAAAATGGATGTTCACCATCCAAAACGTCGTTGCACCTACGTCCTTTATATGCTTTCTGTCATCGTTCTCACTCGATAGCTATGTGGTATTTCAAATCAGCAACTGCAAGACAAATTCGTTAGAATTTGGCGGGAAAGAACGGGGAGCAACTGGGGAACGCTAACAATAGTCCACGTCAGCACCCCATATCAGCCAGCAAGAACTCATACCGTGCTTCGTCATGGAGGCATTTGATACGTCGAATAATGGGCTATCGGTGACTCACATATAAATGCCGTGCACACGTGCAGCTAGGACATGGAAATCGAGAAGACCCATAATTTTATTCGTTTCAAATCCAGGGTTGCATTCGCTGCACAGATTCCCGTTTCTGCATTATCTCCAAAAGTCAGCAACAACCTGAAAAGAAAGGATGCGACTATCCGATCCGACCAACAGATCTACTGCGCAATTTAGGATGACACTGTTTCACGATATAAATGGCACTGTGAACGATATAGGAGGCCGTCAATCGCACACAGCCCACCGTGGCAGTGCAGGAGCAAGACCAAGGAGTGCGGGAGGGGTAGCCTGGTAGCATGTCGTCGTTGTGGTTGTTGTCCTCACCCTCTCCCACCTGCGCCAGCCAGGTCGCGTCTCTTCACTTTGGCGTGTGCAACAGGTATGTACGCAGCTTTGGAAACGGAAACAAAGCCAACGAGTATATTTTGAAAGTAATGGCATTGAGTACAGGTCATGCAGTATGACTGATCGCGGCCGCTCTCCCGGTTGAATCCAATGTTGCTTACGCTGCAGTTGACTCGGGCCGTGGCACTTGAGCGGTTGAGCGGTTGCGCACGGGTGACGAGGCAGAAAACCTACGCTGGCCTCCGAGTCCGAACGAGAACTTGGCAACCTCTCGCTCGGCATCTCCCGGTTGGACCCCTGCTACCTCTCCCTGGATCGGGAGACTCATCCAGCTTGCACCGACACTATCATTGTCAATCAATTTATTAGTTCTCGAGTCGAAGAGTGCTGTACCACTGTCAACTGTGTCATACAACAGTTCCAACACTCGTGGCTTCGCTCTATTGCAATGTACAGACCGACGATCGCACCCGGAAAGGTGATCCACAAGCTTGGGTCGTGGAAAAACACCCCTTCCAATTTCAATCTTGGGATCGACACCATCGCACAGCTTAAAGACGAGCAGCGTCGCATCACCTACCAGCTAGAATGCAGTCAGAATCCGCAGGCTCCACACACAACGCCACGCGCCTTGAACCCCGTCAGAACAAAACACGACCTCTGACCGTCGACGAAGGTGAGCAAGTAGAGATGATCCCGGATTTCTTTCGTCTCAGCAGGTACACCATTCTGACCCTACGTTCTCAAGCTATCGCGTTGGTCGGAAGAGTTTGGCGTCCTCCCCACAAAGGGCGGCGGAGCGATTTATTCATTCCATCGATACGGCAAAGGGTGTCCTAGTTTGGAAAGCAAGATGATATCATCTTCAATGGTCTGTCCATGATCACACCATCACCATAATGTGGTAAGTAGCAGAGGGGCCGTACGAAACGCGACTCGGATTTGAAATGGTTCCACCGTTTGCCTTGAAGGCTGCCACTTTGTCACCTAGAACTCCACAAAGTTCGATGAAGAACCTGGCCAATGACTCGGAGAGACATCATACTCAACGAAGTCCTGAGTGTCCTTCTCATGGCCGCCAAGCATGCATACGACCGATGAGCGTGCCCAAATGTATGCACTGACGCATGCATCAGATTCGGCGTGCCCGTGTGTCCACACGCGGGTGGCGTTGGTCTCTGCGAATACGTCATCCATCTGAGGTAAGGCTGCGCACCGCGCCTCTCCGTCGTTGTTGGGACTCGTTTTCGTTTGCCAGCTTGATCGATTACATCGCCGTCTCTGGGACGATGGACCGTAATGTCCTCGAGTTCGTCTCCACGAGCACTTCCTCTACCCTTGTTCGATCAACTCCAAAGGACGGTACAATGCACCTTCGAATCCGGCCGAAGGCTACAGGTGCGACGTCGTCTTCCCTGCTGCGTTACATGGTCTGTCTAATGCATCGCGTTCTTGTAGCATTGATATGCGTAAACCAATTATCGCAGAGTACGAGTGAACGAATGGTTCCTATTGGGCCAAGACGAAGGGTGGCAAAGTCTGACATGTAGGGATGAATTCCCTGACTGTTGTATTACTAGTCTTCACTTTCAGCGACGTAAGCCAAGAGGCGCACAACCATCCTCCCATTGAAGTGTGACTGATACAGGAATTTTGTATCTTGATGGTAATAACGAATTCATCACATCAATGTGGGAAATCTAGGCTAGAGGTACTGTCGACCACGAGTAGGTAAAACAGTGAGGAACAACAGGTGTCTTGTTCACAGATCAGTTGGATGTATACTGATTCGTATAGATATAAAGGACCGCAGAGCACAAAACAGGGTTACTACATAGGGGAAACAAAAAGAAAGGACTACACGTAGATTTATCACTGCACTTCGACCATTCGAGCCAAGCGTGAGCGCTAGATTGTTTGGTAACTCCCTGAAGCACGTGAGTGAGCATCTGATTGTAGCAGAGGAAAGGCTTGTCGAGAAACGCACATATCCGCGCCTGCCAGTCCCCACTTCCAGTGGCCAAAATATTGCTCCCGGGACTGATATCTACTGATATCACTGGGAAACGTCTTAGATTCATGAAGATGATCTGATTTTTTGATCACCCACCGGAATTTTTGTGTCCATGGAGCATACACTGTACGGTAGCACTGTGCGAGTCCCAGAACTGCACGCTACGATCCTTGGACCCTGAAACGACCCACTGCCCATCGTGTGACACGGCAACGGACAGCACGTAGTCCTATAGAACGCTGGGTAAGTCCACAGCTGATCGTCAATCATTCAACTCACCGTGTGACCCATGAAGTTCATAGTGCACTGGCTAGCTTTCTCTAACTCTTTCTTGCTATTTGCGGTGGTGTCCTTCCGTGCCAAGCCGCTCACATCCCAGTATTTCAGTGTCTTGTCCAAACTGCCGCTCACCAAACCTTTGCCATCAGGGGTGAAAGCTACGCTGTAGACGCTATCTCTGTGTCCCCGTAGCCGCTCAATTAGCATGCCGGTGGCTATGTCCCAGATTCGGACGACCGTATCGAGACTTCCTGCAGCAACGAGCTGCCCATTGGGGGAAATGGCAACTGAAGTCACCCCTGCATCGTTATTCAGTGGATCGGAGTCATTTATCGTGAGGACTTTAGATGAGCCATCGAGCATATCCCAGATTCGAGCTGTTTCATCGCCCGAACCCGATACGATAAGGCGACCGTCCAGCGAAAAGTCAAGAGAGTAGATCTCCTGCTGATGACCATCAAAGACACTGCGTATGCGCTTCTTGGCAATGTCCCAGATCTGTGAAATAAATTCAGAAAATTAACCTTCCCGGAAAGGTGATTTCCTACTCGTATCTGCTTATCGTCGGCGCCGGTAGCCAGGAATTTACCATCAGGACTGAAGCATACACTGCGGATATACAAATCTCCAGCCTTCCCAGCGGTCTCGTCAATAAGCACACTGAAAAGTATGCCAAATGACTACCCTGTGATCAAATAGAGGAAATAATATTACGCACCACGTCTTTGCGCCAGTTTTGGTATCGTAGATCTGCGCTGTACGACTGCATCCTGTTGCAAGAAATTTACCGTCTGCAGAGAATCGCACACAGCAAACAACGCTGACATGCAGAAATAAGCCACGATCCTGCATTATGAGTGGGCAGATTGCTTTACCTCTCGTGCATGAGCGTGTGGACCAATGCCACGTCAAGTACCCGCTTTACTTTGGGGTTAAAAACCGCGAACCAATCACCACCTTCCCTCTTCAATTCTGGTGGGACATTGTGCAGATCAAGGTCTTCCGGAAACTGACCCCCGCTAGAGGAACTGTTAACCGGAGCTAGTGAGTTGGAAGCTGGGGGTTGCTCAGTAGGACCAGAGGGTGGCGGATTTCCAGGGCCTGGATGATATTGGCCATGTGCTGATGGCGGATGGGGGAGTCCGGGGCCCTGAAAGGTGGGAGGGCCAGCTGGTGCAGGAAGCTTCGGAGTTGGTCCAGGGGCAAGGGAGGGGCTATAATGATCTGTTGTAGATAGAGAGGGAGAAAAGGGAGGGCGATATTCATGAGGGGGCGGGGAACGTGTGGAGGCGTGAGGAAAGTGTTTACCTGGACGATCACCCTTCATTCGCTCGGTCTTGATGCGCTTTGGATCACGAACTTCAACAGGGCGTTCACGCTCACGATCCCGGATTTCCCGCTCACGTCCGCGGTCTTTCTTGCGTTCTCGATCACGGTCTTGGTCTTGGTCACGACCGTAATAGGGGTCAGTGTAGGATCCCAGCCTTGTGGCAGGGAGTACTCCAGGTACGGATGCTGGGGGTGCGGGAGGACCGGATGGACCTGTTGCAAGGTGATGCTCGAGAGGAACCAGAACTAGCAAACAGCAAGATGCTTTGTAGGTGTTAATAAGCTATTAGGATATGGAAAAAATGTGAACTATCTCACCTCAGTTTCGTGTGGACGAAGACCAAGGTGCAACGTGGTAAACTCCGTGTCTGGCAGTCCGTTCGAAGATTATGTAAGGTGTTCAGCGGCGCAATTCGATGTAGACCGCATGTAGGATAACAAGGAAGAATTAGATAAATTCAACAGGACCAACAGAAGCTGGAAGGGGCGTCAACACTGGTCTCATGTCCAGGTCTAGCAGTTCACATTCCCTGAGCCTATTTCAACCATGGTCAGGATGCTATCGTAGGTGTTTGCTCCAAGCGCTGCACTTGGACTCCACAGCTACACGTGGGCGCGCTTTAACTTGCTGTGAAACCAGTCTATAAAGGTGCTCTATGTATCTCTCTCCCTCTCCAGCCGCAACCATGACCGGATCGCATGAATCGCGGATGCTACCATCTAGTACCTTGCTTGTGAATTTCGTGTCCTCGCTCTCCACTACCTGCTGACATACCCTACAGATGCATGGCGCTTCTGACCCCTGCCTCAAATGTATGGGACAGCAGCGGCAGCTGAGTGACCTCGAGAATGCATCCTCGATGCTCAGGGACGCTGTTGACCTCACACCTCATAGTCACCCTCACAAGCCTGGCTGTCTTAACAGCCTCGACACTTCCTCCGCTCGTTTCGAGTGCCTTGTAGAGCTGAATGACTTAGAACAAGTATATTCACATACTGTCTTCCCACCATCAGCTCTATAGGTGCTTGATTAGATATCGCATGCGGCATCGGTCTCTCCCTCATTCATGCGCTGACATTATATTGCTATTAGCTTCCTTTCTCGCCTCTTTTCGAAGAATTCAAGCAAGGTGGGGATGTTGCGTGACAGATAGCGGCCTCAGCAACTTTGGAATGTGGTCAACCATACGCCACATCGTTCGGGTGGAGTTCCCTCTGCTATCACGGTATCGTAGGTTTCGTCATGTACACGGCTATGTCGACTTGCTTGGTCACCTCTTCGTATCGAAACGTATTGTAACCCCGTAGGTAATAAAATGATTGGAG
>JBBPJY010000760.1:0-13227 GCA_038088975.1 Xerocomus cyaneibrunnescens
TGTATGGGTTATGGGGTCCAAAATGTACTATGGGTTATGGGTTATGGGTTATAGATATGAAATGCCTACAAACCAACTTGGGAGTTAGAAAAATGTATGGGTTATGAGGAAGTATGGGTTATCTGGGATATGGGTTAGGAGGAAGTCAACTATACTTACCACATACTGTACATGGCTTAGGGCATGTGTAAGACCATTTTTCCTCTGGCAGGCAATTGCCATACTACATGGTAGTATATTATATAGGACTAGTCTTATCCAAAAAAAGAAAGAATTCTAGCAAGTGCCATCATGGGAGCCATGCGAATTGTTGGTGAGGTTGATCTCTAGCCACACTGACTGCAGGGCAGAATATGACCTCTGCAGTTTCTTCTCTGAATTGAGCCTAAGCTTACAAGGTCAAATTTATGGGCTGAATAATTCAAATGGGAGATAAGATAATTATGGAGCTGTAAAGATCACAGATACTGATGATGATCAATCTGCAATCAAGGTCAAACAGAAGCTTTGGTTCCAAGGCCTAATAGATAGATCTGCTAAGAGCAAGGGCTTCCAGCCTTTGTGGATATAAGATCAAGCCACTGATTACCTATGGGTGGATATCAGTGTTGATGGTACTGTCTGAGGACACCTCGGTGCTGTACAGGTGATCATCAATGAGCGCTTGTGGTACACACCAGCCACATCCAGAGCGTCTCCAAGACATTTCTTGATGAGGGGTTATTGTATATGTTGTATTATCAATACCCGCATGTAAACCATTTATGACCACGAAGTAGTACCCACATCATTGCACCGAACTTGGTCACATTGGAGAGGATATAGTTGGGAAGTAGTTGGTCATGGATACGATGGCAGACCAATTATATCTGAGGAACACATTCAAGGCACTAAACTGAATAAATCCGTAGGACTGTAGTATGAAGTGCTAAGAGCAGATGGCAGAGTAGAGATATTAGTCAATGTGGTGAATACACACAAGGACGAGGGATGTGCACGAAGAAGACGAACCCAGATCCACAAATGCACTACTATCCTGCATTCTGGGTGTGAATTGAAGAGTTTTTCTGTCAATTCCATGTACCTTCATGCCCAAGAAGGATCTGAAGTATGTCACTCTGACACCAAACTAGGTGACAAGCCAGTGTAGCAGAGAAATTGGTGAACCAGGTAAAGACAGTGCCTGAACTGTTCCCAGAGACCAGGTTGTAAGCAATGAATACAAAGCAAGAACAGAACCAGTGAAAGGATTTCACCAGCCTTAGTCCTTTCACTTGCATTCCTTTGCCTTTCATTATAATTGTCGAGAGACAAAGCTTCTCCCAGCTGGTGACAGAAGGAAGATGGGTCAGAGTGGGAAACTCACTCTGAGTGGACAACTGCTTGAAGAGAGGTAGGGATGCTTTGTAGTGCTGATGTAGCAAGCTAGGCAACAAGCGATGAATGTAATTCGTTATTGTAAGTGGGCCATAAGGACCCAGCTTATATAGCTACAAGGTTGTTTGTACCTGTATAGCCTCTACTCCTAAGTAGGTAATAGGTCTGGTAGACCTATACAAGAAAGTACCATAAATGGTATATAGCAGAATGTCATGGAATGTCATAGAACAGTCCATGAGTAAGCACTATTGTAGATAAGTGATAACAAGAATATCCATGAATAGCAAAGAAGACTCTTATCTATGATGTCATGGTCTGGAACATGACATCATCTATCTTGTAATGTGAATAGCATAATCCACAAAGATAACAGATAAGGTTACGTGATGGGTTACATGACTGAGTCTAGAATAATGGTCTCTTTAGTAGAATAAAGAATATGAATACCGTTATTCTCAACAATAATCAGAGTCCAGTCACAGCTCTTTAAAATCAGAATACAAAACCAGATAAGATAAAATAACCAGAAAACATAGTATAACAAGAGAGTTTCCATTCTTGTCAAACCCCATAAAGCAAATGAAGTTTCTTTCAGTTTCCTTTTAGATTCCTTTACCAGAAGTCCACATTATAGTTTCCAGATAACTCCTATAGAGTTGTATTTCTAGTTTCTCAATTTAGTTTAAGGTGTGCCCCTTTTAGTCATTTCCACCTTTCTTCCAAGTTGCTGCTTCTTTAGTTTATTTCTGTTTCATAGCCAAGAGTCCAGGCTAGTCCAGACTTCATCTCAGGCTTTTTTTCATTTCCATTCCATGCTCCTAAGGTGAGTTTAGCTTCTTTATGACATAGTAGGTATAGCCTTTGGTTCCAGGCCTATGACACAATCTATGATGTAGATAGTCTAGACTTACACGTTTTCTTTAGGGTAGTTCTTTTGTAGTAGTATATATAGCTAGAGGTTTTCCATCAAGGAATCCCTAGTTTTGGAATTTCAGTTGTTTGCTGCTTTTGAGTGGTGAAGTTCCTGTCAAAATTCCAAAACTCACTTCAGTCCTGGGTGTTTACCTTGCATCCCAAACTTCTTCATCCCCTCTACTGCTCAATTAGAGCACTCTATTGAGTTTGTAGGGTTCTTTTACTGCAAAAACCCTTTCTTCTCCCTTTCACCTCACAATTCAGCTGACTCAGTCACTGGCAAGTGTTTGCACATCAAAGGCCTTAATTGGCAAGCTTGGACTTCAGAGCAAAGGAGAATTCCAGTTTGCACACTGGCTCTCTACACCTTTGGGAGAGAAGCTGCGCAGGCTTTGAGGGATTACCCCCTTCATTCTTGGTGAACAATCAAGTCCATTCTCCCTGTTCCCTTGTTGAACAATTTTGCTGCTGGCCTGGTCATTTGATGGTTCACCTGGTCAGGTATTCAGTAGGTGCCAAGTAGGGATTTATAGTTTGAGACCAACACTAACAGATAGTAGGGACCCATTGATGATTAAGCCTTAATTGGCTCCTGTGCATCACTTCTGCTTTTTGTGCTGCTAGTCTATGTTATGACTCAAGTATAGAACTTGTGAAATCCTAGTTATACACTTGTCCAGCATCACAAATAAGGATAAAGTTGCTGAGGCCCATAGTGCACAAGGGCAAGGTTTCAATGACCTGAGGCTTACATTCCCATTATCATTGACTCGGTGTACACTCCGTGAGTAAAGAGTGTAGGCTTTGTGTAGCCAGATTGCATTAGTGACCATTGTCCTGTCAACTTCTACCTAGGAGTTTCCTGCTCCTTCTCATCAAGGGTTCATCTTTAGATTTAGACCTCCTAGCAGTCACCAAGATGAACAAAAGGTTGAAGAAGACTTAGGATAATTTGGTTTAGCAGTCACTGTACTTAGACCCCCAGATAATCCTGAGAATTAGCTCAGTACATAGTTCTTTTCTGCTACCCTCCTTTTCAATAAAAATGTTGACCAAACCTGTTTCATCCTCTCATGTGTGCCCCATATGCAATGAGAAGATATCTGCCCCCTCCAAGAAAGCCTGTGTAGACCTTTACCAGTTGCACCAATGTGTGTTCAAAGATGCTGAGGACTTGCCAACTGCTGCCATGGTTAGCAGGGTTTCCCATCAGGATGCACACCAAGAAAAGCTTTCCACTGCCCCCGCTCAGTCTAGGCTTCCTGTTCAAAGAAGCAATTGCTCATTGATCCCCTTCAGTAAGCCCTGGGTCATCAAAGGCAAGGACCATGAGTTTGGGAACTCCCACAAAGAAAATCCTATGTCTGAGAAGACAGTAAACTCCATGTCTGCTACTCCCACAGTAGATTTCAAGGGCAAGGCTCACATCATGTCCTTTTCCCCCAAGGTATTCCCAAAGGCCTTGTTATCCTCCAGTTCAATATACAGCTCCTGCTCCTGTACATCTTCGATGCCTTCACCGGTGTCTCCATTTCCACAAGCTTGGCCTGCTTTGAGCAGATCCATATCTTCAGCTGTGTCATTTGCTAGTGTTGCATCCACCCTGATTCCAGAGTGACCCAAGGTCATAGTCATTCAAGGAAAAGTTATTCTGCCTGACTGCCCTCTCCCAGTTAAAGCTTTGGGTTATCAAAAGCCAAGACACGCTTGTGGCCTCCATTATCCCTGCAAGAGCAAGTCCAAGGTTGTGCCCATCATGGCAACTCTCGTCAGGAATGTGCCAGTAGTTTCATCTCAGGTTCCTAAGGTTTCCCAAGCAAGTATGCACAGTACTTCACCATCTTCTTCCCCATTGCCAAAGACCAAGTTTCTCAAGGAATACAATTGATGGTACATCTTCACCACAGAGTTAGGCAAGTTCTTTGACAACTCCCCCCCAGCTTTGCCAGAAGATTACATTGTTGATTTGTCATTGGATTTTGATGCAATGAGTGAGCATCCAATAGCTCCTCAAGAGCTTGCAAAGGCTCTCATCTGCCTCCCTCTGGTCAGGCTCCTGATCAAAAAGCAGCAATTGAGTGTGCAGCAGAGTGCTGCTCAGCCTCCAGTTCATGAGGATAAACTGAATAAGGTCCTGCTTTCCCTGGTGTGCATCCCATTGCCATCTTCTCCTGAGGTATTGTCCTCTCCTAGTCCAAAGGGCCAAGTGGTCATTGTTTCTTCAATGGTGACCTCCCCTCCAGCTCAAGAGGTTAAACTGAGTACCCCCCCAAAGTTGGTCAATGACAAGACCATGAAGACTTCTTTGAAGTTTGCAGCCATTCCAGCAGCAGCTTCTTCAAGGAAGAAAGCATTCCTGTCTTACTCCTAAGCAAGAGCATAAACTGCATTCCCTCTCCCTTTCCAGCCTAGATAGTTACAACAATAGCTCTGATGATTCTAGTAGTTACAAAACAAGCATTCCGCAAGTAAGGTTCTCTTTGACCCTGAAAGCTTTGTTTCATGCAAGATCCAATGTTTGGTCCTCCTTTTTCTGCCAATTAACTGACATTGAGATGCAAGATGAGATGTTTGCAAGTCAAGATTCCCCAGTTGATGATGCTATGAATGTAGATATCCCTCTAGCAGAGACCTCTACCAAGTTTGTTGAAAGATATGATAGTCCAATATGCCCCCTGGTTAAGCTTCCAGCCCAAGAAGAAAAAGCTGTCCCAATCCCTAGTACATCAGTATGCTTTGACCTTCCTCCCATGGTATCCCTGGCCCCAGTACAGTTGCCATTAGTGATAGCAGATAACAAAAAAACAGTTCAAAAGGGATTCACTGCGGTAGTGCCTGCATTACCAAAGTCCAGCAAGCCCAGTCAGACTCCTGAGAGTAGCCAGAAACAAACAGTCACCCCTTTGCAAGCTGGTCCAGTAATCTTTTTGATCCCCCCAGCAAAGACAATTCAAAAGCATAAGCTGGAATCCAAAGGATCAATACAGCTGAAGACCAAGGCAGTAGGCCTTGCAATATCAAAGGCACACAATAGTTGGAATTCCCCCAAGGATGTAAAGCAGAGCCCCCCAACTAGCAAAGCAATAGACAAGGCCAGTATCTTGAATGGAAGTTCAAGTGGAAAACAGAAAACTAGTCACAGGAGTAAGTGGTCTCCTCAAAATACAAGCTCTTATCAAGCCTTCGAGCAATGGAAGGCAGAGCAACAAGTCAGTCCAGCAGTCTCTTTGACTTTCCTGACCAAGGAAGTAGCGCTGACTACACAATCCATGCAACCCCCTTCCTCTTCCAACAAGACCAAGTCACCAACCTCTAGTTCTCAAGTACCACAACCCCCCATAGGCAAAGGAAAGTTCAGAACATATATCAAAGGTCCAGCAGTTTGTCAACACTGCAAGAACAAACTCCTGTGCTACACTTTCTTTTACCTCTCTAGTAAAGAGTTTCTATGCAATTCTTGTATAACCAAAGCCCTTGCAAGCTACAGGTATGCATTAGAAGATAGAGATAAGATTAGCATCCCTCTCCCCTAAGAAGTTGAGATAGGCATCAAGGCCTCCACTTCTACTCAAGCAGTTAGGTCATCTCAAGAAAAGGCCATTTCATCCAAAGAGTCATCCATTTCCAAGGACAAGCCCACTGTGAAGTTTCCAAATGCTACAGTTTCTATAAATACAGTAGTCTTTGATAAGAAAGACTTTGTAAAATTCAAGAAGACACTCAAAAAGTTTGTCAAACTCAAAAATTCCCTGCAAGTATAGTAGTCCCTTGTCAATTGGCAAGTTCAACAATTTGAACGTTTGTGGCAGCAAATAGTTCAGTTGAATCTAGAGCTTCAACCATGAGAAGGGGATGATAACAGGATTTTGCCAGCCTTAGTCCTTTCACTTGCACTCTTTCACCTTTTGTTATAATCAGAGTCCAGTCACAGCTCTTTAAAATCAGAATACAAAATCAGATAAGATAAAATAACCAGAAAACATAGTATAACAAGAGAGTTTCCATTCTCATCAAACCCCATAAAGCAAATGAAGTTTCTTTAAGTTTCCTTTTAGATTCCTTTATTGGAAGTCCATGTTATAGTTTCCAAATAACTCCTATAGAGTTGTATTTCTAGTTTCTCAATTTAGTTTAAGGCGTGCCCCTTTTAGTCATTTCTGCCTTTCTTCCAAGTTGCTGCTTCTTTAGTTTATTTCCATTTTATAGCCAAGAGTCCAGGCTAGTCCAGACTTCATCTTAGGCTTTCTTTCATTTCTGTTCTATGTCCCTAAGGTGAGTTTAGCTTTTTTATGACATAGTAGGTATAGCCTCTGGTTTCAGGCCTATGACACAATCTATGACATAGATAGTCTAGACTTACACGTTTTCTTTAGGGTAGTTCTTTTGTAGTAGTATATATAGCTAGAGGTTTTCCATCAAGGAATCCCTAGTTTTGGAATTTCAGTTGTTTGCTGCTTTTGAGTGGTGAAGTTCCTGTCAACCAGACAGCAACATGAGGTGACCCCAAGAGTGCATTTACCTGCTAAAGATCTTTGAAGCATTACTCGAGACAGCAGGACCGTCTGATAGAGTGTGTCAGTCATGAATGCAATCACTAAGGATGTTCCACATGTTAAGAGCAAAGCACTCTCAGCTGATATGACAAGAAGGTGGGGAAGATAATGTCCTAGCAGAAACCCACTAGGCTGAAAGAGTTACTTGTGAGGAGAGGTGTTGCTTTGATAGAGTTGTTGTATGAACAAGCTGAGTAGCAACTAGCACTGTAGTTGTAAATGAGTAGTCGAGTGAAAGTTGTTAATATTATGGGTCATAAGGACCCAGTATTTATACCTACAGGACTGTTTGTACCTGTATGGTCTTCTACTCCTAAGTAGGTAATAGGCCTGGTAGACCTGTACAATGTACTACTAAATATAATAAGTACGAGTGTCTGGAGAATGTCATGGAATGTGGAAGAAGGTTCCATGAGTAAGCGCTATTGTAGATAAGTGATAACAACAATATCAGCAAATAGCAAATGAGACTCTTATCTATGATGTCATGGTCTGGAACATGACATCATCTATCTTGTAATGTGAATAGCATAATCACAAAGATAAGACGATAAGATCACGTAATGGGTTACATGATAGAGTCTAGAATATCGGTATCAGGATTAGAAGTCTAAATATAAAATACCGATTATTCTCAACACCACATATATAAACTATGTGATGTGAGATAGAGGCCACTTGAGCCAGGAGAGCAGGAGAAGTAGGATGGCAGCATGGATGATCTGCAAAAGTCAGAATCTAAAATGAAACTAGTTGCTCTCACCTATCGTACAGAGGGAAAGATATTGATACCTGGTTCGTCAAAAGTAACGGCGAACAGCGAGACAAAGAGGTTTTTCGGTTGAGGTGGATTAACAGATGATTGGAGGGTCGATCTGTGAAAGGAATTGTTGACCTGTAGTGTATGTCCGTAAGGACTCCAGTCGACATTGTACGAGACTATG
Organism: Xerocomus cyaneibrunnescens; assembly: GCA_038088975.1. Classification (NCBI taxonomy): domain Eukaryota; kingdom Fungi; phylum Basidiomycota; class Agaricomycetes; order Boletales; family Boletaceae; genus Xerocomus; species Xerocomus cyaneibrunnescens. The sequence continues at coordinate 7,793 of JBBPJY010000760.1, forward strand.
ATTGATATCTACCTGTAGTGTATGTCCGTAAGGACTACAGTACGTGAGTAGGTAGTTACATATGGTATATAGTAAGTGCTTACCTCCAGTCGATGTTGTACGAGACTGGAGAAAGCAGAACAGGCGGACATGCGTGTTAGCGGACGCTGTTGTCCAAATATGGTAAGTTAATGTAAGTACGAAAAATGTAGCTAAGTATGTACTAGTAGACGGGATGATCTCCAACACACCCCCTCAGACTGGTGCTAGTGAGAAACGAGCGAGCATGGCCTCATGCGGTTTGCGCGTGAGTGGTTTCGTGAGTCCATCGGCGAGCATGTCGGCCGTTGGTACATGTGTGATCCCGAAAGTTCCATCTTCAACACGTTCACGCACGAAATGGAATTGGGTGCCAATGTGGCGACTTCGACCGTGGAAGCGGGCTTCTCGTGCGAGTGCAATGGCGGCAGTGTTGTCGGAGAAGAGGTCAGTGGGCGGTGGTTCATCTCCACCATGCATTCCTATGTCCTGGGTGATGTAGCATAGCCACAGGCCTTGTTTCATGCAGTGTGCGAGGGCGACATATTCAGCTTCACATGATGAGGTGGTAACATTGTCTTGTTTTTTGCTGTTCCATGAAATGACTGCATCGCCAAGTTGGAAAATGTAGCCAGAGATGGAGCGGTGGTCGTCAGTGTTGCATGCGAAACTGGTGTCCATGTGGCCAGTGAGGACATTGGGGTCGTCATTGGAGACCCTGCCGAGTGTGAGTGCAAGGTCATGCATGCCATGTAGATATTTGAAAACACGCATGAGTGCTTTCCAGTGGGGTGCGCCAGGGCTTGCACTGTATTGACTGAGTTGGCTGACAGTGAATGCGAGGTTGGGGCGTGAGACAATGGAGAGCCAGGTGATGCCACCGAGGGCCTCACGGTATGGGTATTGGGCCATTTCGGCCTTCTCCTCGTCTGTCTGTGGGCAGTCAGCTTTTGACAGAGTGATGCCGGGGTCGAGTGGGGTGGAGACAGGGTTACATGTGTCCATTCAAAAGTGCTTGAGTAGCGTTTCCACATATTGGGCCTGCGACAGCGTGATTTGGCCAATTTTTCGATTGTCGGTGAGTTTGATGCCCATGAGCCAGTTTGGGTCTTCTTCCTTCATCTCAAAGAGACTATGGAGGAGTTGATGAGTCTCGGTGAGCATTGTCTTGGAATTTGCGACTGTGAGGGCATTATCGACGTGAATCGCGGTGATGGCTGTGCTATTGCCAGAGCGGCGGACGTAGACAGTGGGGTCGGACGGAAGGTGAGAGAAGCCATGGGTACTTAGCTTCTTGTGCATGTATTTGTTCCAAAGATGAGAACCCTGCTTGATTCTGTATAGGCTGAGGAGTAGGTGTGCGACTTTGTTCATGCCATCATCAAACCCTTCAGGTTGGTGCATATAAATTTCATGGTCAATTTTGCTGTGTAAGAATGTGCCAGTGATGTCGTCCTGACCGCGGTACCAACTGTGTGCTGCTGCATAATGTAGGATGACACAGAGGGAGTTGAGTCAAACTGTGGGAGAGAACGTGTCACTGAAGTCGAGGCCAGGTACCTGTGAAAATCCTTGGGCGACAAGTCGTGCCTTGTATTGGGTAATTTCACCGTCAGGGCCATGTTTGATCACATAGGTCCATCGACAGCTGATGACCTTGCAGTCTTTGGGTCGGTCGACGAGTTCCCAGGTCTCACACTTCTGTAGCATATCAAACTCTTCATGCATTGCCTTCCACCACTTGTCCGAGTCGGGGCTAGAGATGGCCTGTTGGAAGTTTTGCAGCGTGTCTTTTCCATGGACTGCGGTGTAGGCGATTTGTATAATTGATGGTTCGGCTGGCTGGGTGGGTGCATCAGTGGCATGTTGTTTCCGGGCTTCTCAAAGGGCTTTCCGGTTGGCACGTGCTTCGGCTTCTGTTGTAGCTTGCTTCTCGGCAGCCTCCTTCTTCCATGATGGTCGGGTGACCCTTTCTGATTGGCAGAGTGGTGGCTGTGCAATGTTTGGTGTAGATTGGGCTGAGGTGCTCAGGTTGGGATCTGGAATCACCCCCTCAATCTGAGCAGTAGGGAGAGTGAGTTGGGGCACCCCCTGACTTGAAATAGAAGATATGGAGGGAGGAGGGATTTCGTCATGGTGGTGGACTCGTTCGTACACGATGACATCACGTGAGGTGATGAATTTGTGTTTCGTGGGAATCCAGATTTTGTAGGCTTTGGAGCCTCATTTGAAGCCACAGAGAACTCCGTCAATGGAGTGTAAATCAAGTTTGTGTCGTGATTCAGGTGGGATGCGGACATGGCAGCATGAGCCGAAGATTCGTAGAGTAGAAACACTTGGTTTGCGGCCATAGAAGGCCTTGTTTGGTGTTGAGCGGGTTAGGGCTTTCGTGGGGCTGCAGTTCTGTACATGGTTGGCATAGTCGTGTGCTTCAGGCCAGAAGCCTTTTGACATTCCAGCATATTCTAGCATGGCAAGGGCACTTTCGTGGGTTGTTTGATTGAAGCATTCAGCAACACCATTTTGTTGGGGTGTATGTGGGGCCAATAGTTCATGTGCAATGCCTTTGCATTTGAGGTACGACTGTAGTTGGGAGCCTAAAAATTCGCCACCCCAGTCAGATCGGATTATTTTGACACAGGATTCTGTATATGTTTCTAGTCGCTTGATGAGGACTTTGATGCGGTCAGTAGCCTCGTCCTTGTGTCTGAGGAATTCTTTCCACCCTTTTCGACTATAGTCGTCGATAACACCAAGTATATATTTGTATCCTAGTGTAGATGAGTCAAATGGACCTTGTAGATCCATGTGTAGGCACTCGATAGCTTTTGTTGCACGATTGTTAGAGCTGGTTGGGAATGGGGCTGAGTGGTGTTTGCCCTTGGCGCAGCTGTTGCAGGGGCTAAGTTCCCCTTTTCCACGGAGGTCCATGCCGGTCACGAGATTGTGATGGTCTAGGTAGTGGAGTGATTTGAGGCTGATGTGGCCGAGTCAGGCATGCCAGAGGTCGAGGTTGGGTGAGGAGTGGGCAGTGAATGCGATGGCAATATCGGATGTGGGGGGGACAACAAATCCCTGGATTTTGTAGAGGTTTCCTCATAGTCGGCCTTCTAGTGAGATTTCACCATTTGGCCTTTTGATGGTGACATGGCCACCACGTTTAGTGATCTCGCATCCTCCTCGGTCAATTTGGCTCTCTGAAATGAGGTTATCACGGGCGTTGGGGCAGTAGCTTACATCTAGAAGCTTGATGACGCAGTCTGTGCAGCCCTTGACGGAGACCTTGAGTAGGACAGTTCCAACTCTGAGAACTTGTAGTTCTGGTCTGTCTTTGACTATTCCCTTGATTGACTCATTGGTAGGGTTGAAGGTGGTGAATGCGGAGCATTCCGTGCATATGTGGTTGGTTGCACTGCTGTCGAGGATCCATCCAAGGCTGGGATGGGTTGAGGTGGCAGTGAGGTGAGCGGACATGCTCGAATCAGTGTGGTTGGTGTTGGGTTCACTGTCGGTGTCGGCGACTGCCTGGTTGACCTGATGCCAGCTCATCTTGCCCTTGTCTTTTGACTTGGACTGTTTTGGCTTATCCTCGGATTTCCCCTTCTTAGTCCCCTTCTCATCATCCTTTTTATCCTTCCTTTGTTTCTTCTTTCTTCCCTTAGAGTAGCAGTCCTTTGTCCAGTGGCCTGAGCGCTTGCAGTGGTCGCAATATGATTGGCTGTGTTGAGTTGCCTGGAGGGCACTCGAGTTGTTTGTCATTTGGTTTGTGTGGATGCTGGACTCGTCGCAGATGCGGCGTTCGACTTCGGCTGATGAGTAGTAGTCAGGGAGGGCTGAGAATACATAGTTCCATGTTGGTGGCATGGAGATGCGAAGGAAGCAGGCAAAAAGGTCATTGGGAATATCCCGATGCATGAGTATGAGGTCACAGCAGAGGGCCTTCATTTTCGCAATGTGCGCTGGGACATCCTCGCCATCGGTATAGCAGGTGCTAACGAGGGAGACAATGGTGAGTGTCCAGTCGGTTGCAGTGGTGCCGGAGTAGAGTCGGCGAGTTTCCGACCATATTTTCGCGGCGGTATTGAGGTGGCTGACCTGTGTTTGGACTTCTTCCATCATTGTCACCATGAGGATCGATTTGACGAGGGAGTTGGCCTTATGCCAGCAGATATGAGTGAACCAGTTGGTTTCTAGGTCATCCAGGCTAAACAATTCATTTAGGTATATATGGAGGGAGGCTGTATATAGTGCGTCTTCGAGGATAGATAGCCATGTGGCGTAATTTGTGCCATTGAGTTGTGGTCTGAGCTTGAAGAGATGCGAGAATCGTTGCGCATCGATAGTTTTCTTCAGCGTAAAGTGGACCTTGTCTTCGTCATCAGTGTTTTCATCTAGAATATTTATAGGGTATGACATCGGTCTGCGTGGTGGGTGCAGGTCATCTGATTGTCGTGACAGTGTGCATGGTGGAACGTGTAATGTGGGGGCCGGGATGAGCTCTGGGCTCGGTTCGGCATTAGACATGTGGGGTGGTAGACTGAGGGAGTCTGATATAGTGGAGAACCTGGCAGAACAGAGCTGACCGACTGTGCTGAGTGGTATTCCGCTCGTGCGTCTGCATGATGGGTCTGATGACATGGTTTAGATATGGCTATGGGGTAACCTTGGCCAGAGGTGAGTCTTTGGTTTATTTCCGTGCTAGGCAGGGCTCATAACCTGTGAAAGGAATTGTCGACCTGTAGTGTATGTGCGTAAGGACTCCAGTCGACGTTGTACGAGACTATGATTGATATCTACCTGTAGTGTATGTCCGTAAGGACTACAGTATGTGAGTAGGTAGTTACATGTGGTGTATAGTAAGTGCTTACTGTCGAGAGGTATAGCTACTCTCGGCTAGCGAACAAGAAGGTGCAGAGGAGTAAACTAGGTGAGAAGCTCACTTAGTATAGTTGACGAATGCTGTGAGTAAGAGATGGGTCCGAGGTTGCTATAGAGGTGGTAGGCTGGGGCTTGGGCCTATAGAGCAACTGGTGGGGCTGTTCAAAATATAGTTCATTATTATAGAGGAATATATCTTCCTCTTTATATACTACAGGACTGTATGGTCCTGTTATGGTCTCTACCCTAAAGTAGGTAAGTGTCCATGTTACTACGTATAGAAACTGGACAAGGGTTCTACCATAAATGATAGATGTTAGAATATCGAAGAATGTGGAAGAACATTCTTTGATATGATAAGTAAGCTATGGATGATAACACAAATAGCATCCAATAGCATAAAGCAATGCTCATCTATGATGTCATAGATGAGTAATCATCTAGACTATGATGTCATGATGATGTCATAGGTGAGTAAGCACCTAGACCATGACGTCATATCCTAGTCATAGACTTGTAAGAGTCTAGACTCTGACATC
>JBBPJY010000761.1:0-13226 GCA_038088975.1 Xerocomus cyaneibrunnescens
GTTAGCGGACGCTGTCGTCCAAATATGGTAAGTTAGTGTAAGTACGAGAAATGTAGCTAAGTATGTACTAGTAGACGGGATGATCTCCAACAGTAGTCACATTGGTTTGATCACTGCGCATTGATGTGATAGCTGTCCACTGCCCAGCATGTAGCAGTAGCCAGCAAGTGTTCGTCTAGATAGTCGGGCTACTGCCATGCTAGAGTACTTGTCCACTTCGTTTCGATCCCGTCGACTCGTGTATCCTTGGATCATCAGTGGGATGACATTGTACTACACTCGAAGCACCCAGCATAATAGATTTTAAATAAATCCATCAACGCCGCGACATGATAGCAATCAAAAAGCATCACCCATAAATGCAATCGATCAACAAACAGGTAAAGGGAAAACAGAAACAACCACCGTTCCAAAAGATCGACCTTACTGTCCTTTTCAGGCAACTTGACCTATGAGAAATTTTGCAATAAATACAGGTTCCTCTCGGTTGATTGATAGCACTTCAACAATAGCCTGGAATACCTCGGAGATGATGTTATTTAACTTGGATAAAGGAGCAGAACAAGTTCCGAGTAGACCGATGGCAAAAAATTGAAATTTTGAAAATTCAAAGCTTTCAGAACTTCACCGGTCTACCTCGGAGATGGTATCATTCGACTTGGACAAGGTAGCAGAGCCTTTTCCGAGTTGACCGGTGGAAAAAAACAAGTTTTTGAAAATTCAAAAGCTTCAAAACTCCACCGGTCTACTCGGAAAACGCTCCCCTGCTTCATCCAAGTCAAACGGTATCATCTCCGAGGTATTCCGAGGTATTGTTGAAGTGCTATCAATCGACCGAGAGGGACATGTATTTATTGCAAAAATTCTCATGGGTCAAGTTGCCTGAAATAGACAGTAAGTCGTACGCCGCCGCCGCACGTACCGTCGATCATCCCGTCTATCCCCGACCACACCTCTCCCATACATAATCCGAACAAGGTTATCAGCTTTGTGTTGGAGTTCTTGGTTGATTTGTCCGAGATGTGCAATTTTGCTCTCTAATATATATGGACGTTAGTGAAAAACATGAATCAAAGTGGCGATGTACCCACTCGAGCTTTCGTCTTGTGCGCGAAGATCAGCACGAAGGGAGTCAATGGTTTTATTGAGGCCATCCCTTTCCTCGTCGACTGTCTGCTGAGGTGGCTAGCTGGTTGCGAAGTTGCTTGGCGGAATTCTCGAGATAAGCTATCTGCTTGTCTGGCGGTCGATAACGCGATCAGCGAGGGAAACGGAATCAGGGTGGCATTCAACACACTTGAGCTCGTTTCCTGGGCATGAAGGTCTGAGCGTAGTGATAATCTCGTTCAACCCATTCTTTTGCTTGTCAGCTGCACGTTGACATTTGACGAGCTCATTGTGGAGGTCTTCAATGGTCCTTTCAAGAGGTGCAATTTCGCTATCTAGTGGACGTGAGTAGGAGCGAGACGTGAGTTAGGGAGGAGATGCACTCACTCGAGCTTTCCTCTTGTACGTGTAGGGATTGAATGAGATTTTCACGCTCCCGATCGGCTTTTTGTCGGCATTCGACGAGTTGGACCCGCGGTTCTTCAACAGTTTTTTCGAGAATCGTCATTTTTGCGTCTGATGGACATGGACGTCAGAAATCGGGGATCAGGCCGCAAACGTACGTACCAGAGCCGTCGTCCCGTATATCAAGGGATCCACCACCCTTCTCGAGACCAACATTTTCCTTCTTTGAAGCACGTGACAGGCAACAGAGCAATGTGTGATCAGAGGTCCATCAGACACACTGGATGTTCGATGTACCAAGTGCACTTACCTCGCCGAAATAAGATCGGGGAAGCATGTCACGGAGATTGCGAAGGGAGATTGTATGGTCTCCACTAGCTACAAGATCATAACTTGCCGATATAGCCATAGAATGGACGACTTTGGTGTGGTTGATGACAGGCCCGATTTGTTCTTGCGCCGCAGTATTCCAGAACGAGACCGACCCACCAGCGGAGGCTACAATGAACCTGCCATTGCTTGCCAAAGCGATGCATCTAACACCCTTACTGCTATGGATAGGCCATTTGGAGAGCATCGTCCCAGTGGATATGTCGAGACAGTGGATGTAGCCATCGCGGGAGAGGGAAAAAAGTTGCTTGCTATTGCCAGCCCAAGCAAGGGAATTATTTGAAGATGACCCGACATAGATTGGGACGTCGACGAGGAGGCGACCATTCTGAGCGTCATAGATCCGAACAGAGTCGCAGTACCGTGTAGCAGTGGCGATGAGACATCCATCTGGTGAAAATTTTGCAGCGGCCACGTCGTTGTCGTGTTTCCATGGGCGGAGCAGTCGCCGTCCTGTCGAGAGCGACCAGACGCAGACAGTCTGGTCGTCCGATCCCGTCGCGATTTTTGTCCCGTCCGGCGAGATGTCCACTGCATTCACCCAGTTACGGTGTCCTGTGAACTCGGTCACTTTTTCACGGGTCTCTGCATCCCATACCTGCACCTCGCCAATGTTCGTCCCACACACCATCCGTTTTCCATCTCGTGACACTGCGATGCTGAAAACTGCACTCCCCGAGTCTATCGGTGGCACAACTTCCTTGCCATCTTCCACCCGCCAATGTCGAATCATCCCCTCCATATCACCGCTTACGACGCGCTTCCCATCAGCGAGGAATGCGACTGAACAGATTTCATCTTTGCGGTCGATTACGATTAGTTGTGCTTTCTTTCGGCGAATGACAATGGCAGAGGAACTGTTTCCTCTCGATCCTTGAATTGTCGTCAGTACCACATTTTACCTGTCGTGCTTCAAGGCCACTACCTTGTGTCGTCGTTGATTTGCTGGTGCGACTAGAAGAAGGTTTGTCCTCCTTCCGAGTCCCCCCTTGTTCTCGTCAGTTCCGCGTTTCAATCGTCTTGCAGTGCTTACCATTCGTTGGCCTCCGACGCGAGTTGGCAGACATGCTTGGCTGGCTCAATGGAGGGAGGGATGTGCCGTCATTCACTCCAGTGCGCTATTTAGTAGCCTTCCCCGCACGTGTCTCCTACCCAATCCAATCCTTCCAGGGTATTACTTTGCGTTTTGGCTACTCGCTCATCCTTGACCCAGGCTTCTTCCAGTTTCCGCAGTGATGCTGACCTCAATAGCGAAAATCGCGCTGTACCCTGCTAGGAATGATAAGTTCGTCACACTTGCTGATATCCAAGCCTCGTTGTCGAACCCCTTTGTTCATGACGCATGTGACACGTCAGTAGCCCTATTCTTGTATGCCTTGCTATTTCCGATCCACTTTCTTCGGTAAGGCAAGGAACAGGTCCTGCAATGGCGAGGTCACACCATTTAGCTCGAGGACATTACATGAAGCAACTCGTGGCCACCCTCTTTGATTGGCTTCGCATGGCGAGATAGCTAGCTCAGAAGGAGCCGTCTGAACCCGACAGCATGTTCGAGCTGATATTGATATTTGGACGGAACACCACGCATCCGATGGGAAGACTCATGCCGTGGCAGTCCCAACAGGTTTGGTCTTTCATATTCATGACATGGTCGTCCACTGCCCAGTATGTAGTAGTAGTAGTGAGCGAGTGTTCGTCCAGATAGTCGAGCTGTCTACTCCGTCTCGATCTCGTCGACATGCCCATGTCATCAATGGCATGACGTTGTACTACGCTTGAACCAACCAGCCTAATAGATTGTAAATAGATCTGTCAATGTTGCGACATGATAGCAATCAAAAAGCGACACGCATACATGCAACCAATCAGCAAACAGGCAAAGGGAAAACAAACAACAGCCAGTCCAGAAGATCACCACACCTGAGATCGCCATCTCAACTCGTACGTGGGGGCTGCGGGGGCACGTACCGCCGATCGTCGTGTCTATCCCCGACCACCCCCCTCCAATACCCCCCTCCCCCACCGCCAATGCGCGACCCCAACATGGGCGTACTTCGTCGTCCACGGTCGTCCCGGTCATACCCCATCCCATACTCGCCGCATACATACTCCTGTGAAAGGAATTGTCGATCTGTAACGTAGGTCTATGGTACGTGAGTAGGTAGTTATGTGTGGCGTACAGTAGGTGCTTACCTCCAGTCGACGTTGTACGAGACTGGAGAAAGCGGAACAGGCGGACGCGCGTGTTAGCGGACGTTGTCATCCAAATATGGTAACCTAATGTAAGTACGAAAAGTATCTAAGTATGTACTAGTAAACGGGATGGTCTCCCACAACTCCCTGTCCCTATCCCTTTCTCGTTCTCGCTCACGTTCGTGCTGATCACGTTCGTAAAACCCACTCCCCGCACCACTATTCGGCAGCGGCGCTGAGAAAGGCACAGGCGGTGTACGCGTCCCCGTCGACCGCGCCGGAATAGTCCCGCTAATAGAACCCATCTGACACGATACTCAAACAATCACGCTCGAAGGGAATGCTTTCGGATGAATTAATGAAATTCCAAGTCTAAGGTACTATACAGGAGAGTCCTTACTTATATACTATATCTATTGGATGCATGGACCAACTATGTCATAGTGCATCATAGTCTAGAATGGTGATAGGGTGAAGAGAAGAAAGAAATGAAAACATTTTCAGTACCCCCTTTTCAAGGACTGACATCCGTGGCAGTAGGAAACTCAAAGGATGATTCTGGGAATTTTCTCAGAGAATTTCTGAATGAGAGAAATTCAGTGAATTGAAGGACTGTGGTGGTAGGAATGGGGAGTGGCTCTTTCCAGCAGATTGGACATTGACAGATTGGATCTGAAGCAGATCGTAGCTTCATGGTTGTTTTGGGCCTAATTGCTGTTGAATGTAGTTGGTGGAAATCTTTAATAGCGTCTTGGGCGCAAGGTAGTTGAGATGCCTTTTTCCACTCCCTTTCTTTCCTGGGAAATCCTTTCCAATTCACCAAATATTCTACCTCTCCTCTTTGCTCTCATGAGTCCAAGATAGATTCTATTTCTTGTTCTGATTCTTCTTGAATTATTTCTGGTGGAGGAGGTGGAGGTAGTTTTTGGGAAGGAAATTGTCCTTTTTTGTACAGCCAGAGCAGGCATTCATTGAAAACTGGATGTATTGATTTCCAGGATTTGTCTAGTTTCAATTCATATGCTGCGTGGCTGACCTTTTTGACGACCTTGAAGGGGCCATATCTTTTATTGTTGAGTTTCTTAGAGGGTCGGTCAGAACAGATATTGGTTGCTTCTAAGAGAACCAGGTTGACACAATACTCAAATGATCACGCTCGAAGGGAACACTTTCGGATGAATTAATGAAATTCCAAGTCTGAAGTACATTACATGGACATTCTACTTATATACTACCAGGGTGTGATGCATGGACCAACTACGTCATTACTACATCAGAGTCTGGACTTGTGATAAGGTGAAAAGGAAAAGAAACGAAGAGCTTTTCAGTACCCCCTTTTTAAGGACTGACGTCCGTGGCAGTAGGAAATTCAAATGATGATTCTGGGAATTTTCGAAGGGAATTGCGGAATGTAAGGAATTCAGGCGATTGTAGGACTTTAGTGGTTGGGATAGGCAGCGGTTGTCATAGACAGATTGGACATCGACAAATTGGATCAAAAGTAGATCGCAATTTCATGGTTTTGTCCGGTCTGGCTGCTAGTGGGTGTTTTCAATGAAATTCCTTGATAGCTTCCTGTGCATGTGGCATTTCGGAAGTCTTTTTCCATTCCCTTTCTTCCCTGGGAAATCCCTTCCAATTGATGAGGTATTCTATAGTTCCTCTGCATTCTCGTGAGTCTAGTATTGACTCTATTTTGTGTTCTTCTTGTTCGGTGAGAACGACAGGAGGAGGTGGAGGAGGAAGTCGTTGGGAAGGGAATTTTCCTTTTTGATATGGCCAAAGTAGGCATTCGTTGAATACTGGATGTATAGATTTCCATGTTTTATCCAGTTTCAACTTGTATGCCGCATGGCCCACCTTTTTGATGACCTTGAATGGGCCATATCTTTTGTCGTCAAGTTTTTTTGAAGGTCTATCAGAGCGGATATTGGTGGCTTCTAGTAGTACCAAATCTCTGCGTTGATATTCCTTTCGTTGCTCTGCCTTCCGATCATGGAATCTTTTTATGTCCTTACTGGCAAACTCTAAGGCTTCTTTTGCCTGAGCCTGTGTTTCTTTCATTCTTGTAGCAAAATCTTCAGCCACTTCATTATGTGGCTGTGCTCGTCGATCCACTCCTATGCTCGGATTGTGACTGTAATTTAAGATGAATGGAGAGTGTTTAGTGGAGGAATTCGTCTTTTGATTATGTGCAAATTCGGCCAATGGGAGCCATTCCATCCAGTCATTTTGCTGATGATTGGTGTAGATGTGCAGATATTGTTCTATCTCTGCATTCATCCTTTTGGCTTGACTGTTGGTTTGGGGGTGGTAAGTGGTGGAGGGATTTGCTTCGACATGGAGCATTTTGTATAGATCTTTCATAAAGGATGAAACAAATTGGGTTCCTTGATCGGAGACGACTCTCTTTGGGGTACCGTGTAACTTAAATATATGATCTCTAAATATCGTAGCTATGCCTAAGGAAGTAATATTCGAAGAGATAGGAAAAATACAAATCATTTTCGAGAATCGGTCTACAATAGTGAGAATAGTGTCTTTACCATTCGACTCAGGGAGAGGTCCTATGATATCTATAGAAATTTCCTCCCAGGGATAGGAGGGGGCTTCCAATGGATGTAGAGGTGTCATATGCCTCGTTCTTTTGACTTTCGCCTTTTGACACACGTCACATCCTGATACATAGGCTTTTATGTCTTTTCTCATGGTGGGCCAATAGTAACTTTCTTTGACGAGGTCAATTGTTCTTCTTTCTCCTGGATGACCAGCAAGTGGGTGATCATGGTTTTCTTGGATAATTTGCTCTCTTAATTGTGGGTTTCTTGGTATATATAGAGTGTCCTTCCAGTACATTATGCCGTTGTGTTCTCTCCAGGAGAGTTTTCCTTGTGATAACCCATCTCTTGCAAATCATTCTCTTTGATGTTGGCACTTTTTTACGAGTTCGAATATGCTTGGGACGGCTTGTGTGATCGTCGTGCACACAGCAGCAGCATCGTTCACTTTATTGGGGGCGAGCTCGGCATCAGCCCCGACAAAAATTGATGGTGGAAAGAGGTATGAATCTTTATTGTCGGATTCTACCCCCTTCTCATGGTCTGGCCTCCTGGACAGAGGGTCTGCTGGATTGGTCTTTCTGCTGTGATGTACTATTTTGAAATGATATTCTTGTGCAGCTTGGGACCACCGTGCTTGTCTCCTTGATAAGTCTTGAGGCTTTTTGAAGAACTCAAGGTTTTTGTGATCAGTTAGTACCTTGAATTTGTGCTTTGCGCCTAATAAGTAATGGCACCATTCCTTGAGAGCAAACATAATGGCGAGGGCCTCTAAGTCTCCTGCATGGTAATTTCTCTCTGAATCGCTTAGGGACTTGGAGATAAATGCTATTGGTCGCCATATGTCTTCTTGTTTTTGGGAGAGAACAGTGCCTATGCTGAATCCAGAAGCGTTGGTTTCGATTCTGAACGGGGCATCGTCGCTGGGCATCCCAAGAGTGGGGGCGGAAGTGAGGATAAGTTTGAGAGAGTTGAATGATTCCTGACATTCGGGGGACCAGATGAACTCTCTTTTGTCGGACATGAGGGCATTGAGGGGGTGTGCAACTTGGGCAAAGTTGTGGACAAATCTTCGATAAAAATTGAGGAATCCAAGGAAACTTCGTAATTGTTTTTGACTGGAGGGGACGGGCCAGTCACAAATGGCAGACACCTTTCCTTTGTCCATTTTAACCTCATCTTGGCTGATGATTAGGCTGAGGTATTCAGTTTCGGAGGCGTCGAACTCGCACTTCTCGTGTTTCAAGAACAATTTGTTATCTCTTAGGATTTGTAATACTTCTCGTACTACTTTTACATGTTCCTTGTGATCCTTAGAGAAGATCATGATGTTGTCGATGTAAACTATGACCTTTCCTTGATCTATCAAATTCTTGAACAGCATGTTCATCATTGTTTGGAAGGTTGCCAGGGAGTTGGTCAACCCGAAGAACATGACGAGAGGTTTGAACAACCCTCGATTGGTGTGGAACGTGGCCTTCCATTCATCGCCTTCCTTCATCTGGACATTGTTGTATCCCCAACGAATGTCCAGCTTGGTGAAGTACTTGCTACCTCGTAGTTTGTCCACTAACTCCAAAATAAGTGGGAGTGGGTACTGGTTTTTGATCATGATGTCATTCAATTTCTGGTAATCTTGGACAGGTCGGAGGCAGCCATCCTTCTTTTTAATAAAGAAAAAGGTGGAGGCGAAGGGGGATTTTGAAGGACGGATCCTTCTGGAGGAGAGATTTTCTTTGAGGAACTCGTTGAGTTCGACTTGTTCACTTGGGGAAAGATTGTAAATCTTCGAGTTGACTGCGTGATCTCCTGGGATGAGTTCAATTGCATGGTCCCAGAGACGATGAGGGGGCAGTTCATCGAAGTTTTCCTTGGTGAAAACGTCTTCATAGTCATGATAGACGGTCGGTACTGCTTCTTTAAATGTTTTCTTTACTTTCTTTTGTGCGGCAGCAGCGGCGATGTCTGTCGAGACATTTCGGACATGTTCAAATTGTTTGAGTTGAAAGAGACGGTCACCTTCTTCCAACTCATCAACTAGATTGGAGGGGTTAGTGGAGGTGTTGGCATGATTGTTTTCACACCGAAATTCCACCTTTCCTGAAATCCAGTCGATTGAAGGGTTGTGCTTCTTTAACCAATCATGGCCTAGGAAGACTTCATTGGTTCCTAGCGTTGTTACAGCCAGGGAGATCTGTTCCTTGTGTTCACCGACGTGGAGTTCTACAATTACAAACTCCTCGACTTTTCCTGCAGAATTTTGGGTTCCGTCGGCATTGTATATGGGTATTGGGATAGGAAATTTATGAGTTTGAAGCCCTTTTAATTGTACAAAGGACTTGTCAATTGTTGAACTCGTGCAACTGGAATCGATTAGGGCAGATATTTGGAGGTTTCTTTGATCGGGTAATATGAGGGTTGCAGGGAGTTTGAGGGAATTGTCTGAGCGCTTTGCCTGTCTAACAAACCTTGGTTTTTGTTGAAGTTCATAGAGAGCATAGTATGCTTCTTCATTGTTTAGCGTTTTCAATTGTGCTACCAATTCCTTGTTCACTTCAGAGGTTCATTTGTCGTGCACAAACGACCAAAGATGCTTTATCGACCTTTTGTCATCCTTGTCGTTGATCACACATTTGATCCAGCGAATTGACCATGGATTGACGATGTTCATCCAGGATGATCTTGTGGCAGTGAGCTCAGCATCAGCCGCCTTTTTGTAAGTCTTCTTCCGAGGAGGGCTCTGCACCTCAGTGGGGATACACACACTCGGAAGCGGAGCAGCGCTCTGCAGCTAAGCCTTAGGTCTTTTCAAGATGACCTTAGGCACACTCTCACTTACTTTTATTTTTGAGTCATTTACAGTTTCAGTGTCATCACACTTTTCGATTGTCAAACACGTATATTTATTCTTTGTATCTAGTGTACATGTATTTGACGGAGAAACTGTCTTTTTCGGAGCTGGGCACTGACTCACTGCACGGCTCTGGTGATAAAACCCAATTTTGCCAACTTCTCTTCTAAGTCGGCACCAGACGTGTACTCGATTTCTTGGCCACGCATTACGATTTTGCAGACATGGCAGGGACGGGGAGGGTGAATGGCACAGGGCCAGACTCCAGAGCATTTGGCACACTTGCCTTCTGCTCGGGCCTTGCCTATGTCCATTGGGACACCTTGGCCGGAGAAAGTGCCCACCTGGTTAGGATGGACAGCAATGGGTTTAGAGGAGGGGACTGCAGGAGCGGCTGCAGCAGGGACAGAAGCGGAAGGATGAGGACCTTGTGGGCGGTTAGCCCAATTGGGGCGCGGGGCAGCCTGTTGTGCACAACATGCCTTCATCTCGACAAGTGTTTGCTCAGCCTCCACCAAGGCCTTGTTCCACTTGACGATGTCTTTGCACTGTCGCATTTTGCGATCACCGGTTTTGACTAACTCGACGATCTCATAGCGGATGCCCTTTTTTGCAATGTTGACAAGTGTCTGGCTCATCACATTGACGTCGAATTCTGCTTCGAGCACAAGAGTGTGCATTTCCGTGAAGAATCCTTCAACGGTTTGATTGCGTCCTTGCTTAAGGGACATTAGCTTTTCCTTGGCCTGCTGTTTGATATTCAGGGGCCAGTACTTGCGTTCAAGCTCCTCTGTGAAAGACTCGAAGGTGTTGGTCAAAAAGTGGGAAGTCATGACATAGAGGTTGGCGAATTTGCCTGCGTCGTTATTGCCAGTCATGAACCCGAGGACGATAAGAATTTTTTGCTTGTCGGAGGGTTGCTCTGCAAAGCTGGCAAGGTATAGGACTACTCGTCGCCACCACTGCACAAACTTCTTTTGGTCACTTTCGAATTGGTTGGGTTTTGATACCCAGGATTTGCTTGCTTTTGGCAAGCTGACGACCGGTGTGGGGGGAACATTTGGCAGAGGGCGACCTGGCGAGGTCATTCAAACATTTTGCCGCTGGGGAGTATGCAGCGACGAAGGAGAGAACGGGCGAGGAGAAGGGCCAGTGGTGGCTGGGTTGTTCATGGCACGGTAGTACCATTCATTGTATTGGTGAGAGAACTCTTCCTGCGTCAGGAAGGTCGGGGTGCCAGCTACTGGCACAAGTGGATTCAAAGCAGCCATAGCCGCGGCGGTTAATTGTGTGGTCAGCAATGGACCAGCTTCTGTGCTTGTCCGCGAGAATGGCGGATGCATCGGCATGGGGCTTTGTACTTGTAAGGTTGCCATAATAGGCGGAGGGGGGTCGGCACACGAGGGTGTCCTTGACGGTGCTCTCGCCCCACGAAGGGTGGAATGAGACTCCGACCACGTTGGATACGGTTCGGGTGCAGACATGGATTTGGGCAGGAGTGGTCAAGGTGGTGGGTTTGTCTGTAGCGGCAGAACGAATCACCTCAGGAGTAGGAGAAGAAATGATGGTGCGGTGGGTGCGTAACGGCGAGCTCTGCTATGAGCCGACTTACACCCTAAATGCGGGAAGGGGTTGTGAGATCTAAATTGCCAGGAGAGCGAAGCTCAACCACTGGATGAAAACCCTTGACGAGATGAGGGCAGGAAACCCTTGGTAGAAGCTGGCAGGATGATGGTTGCTAATGTGTCTGGTGCACGAAGCCTTCACTCTTTACACGTGGAGTGATCACTGTGCTACAGATATCGGGGATGAAAGCCTCAGGTCTGTAGAACCCTGCCCTTGTGCACTATGGGCCTCAGCAACTTTATCCTTATTTATGATGCCAGACAAGCGTATAACTAGCCTTTCACAGGTGCTACACCTGGCTGGTCACGTACAGCACGGCTCTGGGGCAAACACCCTTCTCTTAGATCTCTTGCGTCCTACTGAAGACAGGTGGGTGAACCCTCAAAATGAGCGGGCCGCCTTAAAATCGTTCAGACGTCGGGGGGGTCTCCAAGATTGGAGTGCTCTAATTCCTCAAATAGAGGGTCGCCAAGCAAAGCAAGATTTTCCTTAACCCTGGAATCTGGGTGTATTGACGGGGCCGAAGAGGCCCTTGGTCAGAAAGTGGGGAATGGAGGATGAGGACATGGACGTGGAGTGCGCGCTGGGCAAGGAGTTGATGGTTGTGGATGTAATAGAGCACCATAGTGGCGAGAAGAGGAGTGGCATTCGGTTCGAGTAGTAGACTTGGAATTATGACACGATACTCAAACGATCACGCTCGAAGGGAATGCTTTCGGATGAATTAATGAAATTCCAAGTCTGAAGTACATTACATGGACATTCTACTTATATACTACCAGGGTGTGATGCACGGACCAACTACGTCATTACTATGTCAGAGTCTGGACTTGTGATAAGGTGAAAAGGAAAAAAAACAAAGAGCTTTTCACAGGTCTCCAGATTGATATTCCTTCCTTTCCTTGGCTTTTCGGTCATGGAACTGTTTCATGTCCTTGTTTGCAAACTCCAAAGCATCTTTTGCCTGAGCTTGCGTTTCCTTCATCCTTGTTGTGAATTCTTCTGCTGCTTCATTGTGGGGTTGTGCTCTTCGGTCTACCCCTATACTCAGATTATGACCGTAGTTCAAGACAAATGGAGAATGTTTGGTGGAGGAATTCATTTTTTTGTTGTGAGTGAATTCAGCTAAGGATAGCCATTCCATCCAATCATTCTGTCGATGGTTTGTGTAAATGCGTAGATATTGCTCTATCTCAGCATTCATTCATTTGGCTTGTTCATTGGTCTGGAGATGGTAAGCAGTGGATGGGTTTGCCTCAATGTGTAGCATTTTATAGAGGTCTTTCATGAAGGAGGACACGAATTGAGTTCCACAGTTGGACACAACTTGTTTGGGGGTTCCATGTAATTTAAATATGTGATCGTGAAATATCATAGCGACACTGAGAGAAGTAATATTAGAAGAAACTGGGAATATTTGTATCATCTTGGAAAATCTATCTACTATGGTAAGGATAGCATCTTTTCCATCTGATTCTGGCAAGGGGCCAATAATATCTATAGAAATCTCCTCCCATGGGTATGAGGAAGCTTCTAGGGGGTGAAGAGGTGTCGTATGCCTCATTCTTTTGGTCTTTGCTTTTTGACACATGTCACATCCTGATACATAGGCCTTGATGTCTTTTCTCATTGTTGGCCAATAGTATCGTTCTTTGATGAGGTCAATTGTTCTTCTTTCTCCTGGATGACTGGCAAGTGGATGATCATGATTTTCCTGGATTATTTGTTCTCTTAATTGGGGATTTTTTGGTATATATAGAGCATCCTTCCAGTATATTACGCCGTTTTGTTCTCTCCAAGAGAGTTTTCCTTGGGTTAGTCCATCTCAAGCAAATCGTTCTTGTTGATGTTGGCATTTCTTGACAAGTTTGAAAATGCTTGGGACAGCTTGTGTAATTGTCACATGCACAGCAGCAGTGTCAATCACCTCCTTGGGGGCGAGCTCTACATCAGCCCCGACGAAAATTGACAGTGGAAAAAGGTATGAGTCTTTGTTGTCAGACTCTACCCCCTTTTCGTGGTCTGGCCTCCAGGACAGAGAATTGGCTGGGTTTGTCTTTCTGCTGCGATGTACAATTTTGAAATGATATTCTTGT
>JBBPJY010000762.1:0-11628 GCA_038088975.1 Xerocomus cyaneibrunnescens
GTGCGATAGGTGAGATATGTAGCGCGTCGGCTCATGCGCGCACCGGCAATCACCTGGCCGGTCGCGGCCGTGGCTGCGCGCATGCTTGCTAATCCAACATCCTACGCAATCACTCATTTGGTCTCACTCATTTCTGTGAAGTGCTCTTCGACGGCGGCGGAACTCCCACCCCACCCCACCCTCCCCAGTTCTAGAATGTGTTCGTTTCTTAGCCAAAAGCAAATGGAGTTATCAGAGCAATCATCTCGTCCCTGAGCCTGCGAGGTCTGCCTTGGAGTGCTTTGTCTGCGGAGCAACGTTAGTAAACCACATCAGTAAGTATTTCTGGTCTTCGCTCACCTTATATGTTACTCAGTGACAATTCGGTAGAATGGGGCCTGCCAAGAACCGACCAGAAGCGGTAGCAGGTGGGAATAACGTTGGAGCTGACGTGTTGTAAGTTCCGTGCGGTGTATCGCCTATTAATGGGTATCGTGGACGAGTTGCTAATCAGTGGCGCAGTCCTTCTGGCAACGTGAGCTGGAATGTCGTATGCCAAATTTTGACGAACTTGCACGACGCGGCCAAATCTCTTCGCTCGAGGAAAGATGGATGCTTTCCAAAACATTGAACCAACTGAAGGTCTACCATCCGGGCTCGACAATATACAAACTCCTATACACAAGTTAACATTTGAGATATATTCCTGGACAACGGATCCGCCGACTGCGTTCCCACTTCGGTACCTGGTGGACAGCGTTATCAACTTTGACCACTTGGTATCGGTCCTCGTCCCAAGAACTACATTGCCCCCAATATCTACCTTTACTTCTCTACTGTCTGGTAAATTTGAAACATACCTCGGGGGAGCGGCCAATGTACATCTTGGAAAACTTGAAAGGGCGTTCTCCCTAGGTCCACAAATTGATCTGACTTGGACCCAATGTCATCAAATACCTCATCCATCCTTTGCGCCCATCCCGTGTTCAGCACATCAGCCTCTAAATACTCTCGGTCACCTGTGAATCCAAGTTTCCGGACGACGTACTAGATCCCCTTATTTGTCAACCCGCCTCCTGTGAATACATCATCTGTCCCATAAGCTCTCCAGGTCCTTCCCCATGTATTATTAGTTTTAGAATCCTCAATACCGCACTTTCGCGCCTGCTCCAGTGACCCAAACAGAGCAGTATGGCGAAGCCGCTTGGACCTGCTGTAGTTTCGGGTTAACGAAAGGAGTGGACCATCACTCGAGAACCAATTCCGTTTGATAAAGTGCGCTCTGTTCAAACGAGCGTACTGGTGACAACGAGCTTTCCACAGCGGTGGATGAAAGAGCAGACTGCACTCAGGGTCGTACAAGTCAATCCGGTGGCACAATGGGCAACGACACAATGCGAGCAATCCCAGCCACAGCCCCAGGCCTGGTGCACAGTGCTACGGGATGATTTTCCTGGCCTGTTTGCAAGTCGCCTGGGATAGTGACTTTGAGTGCTACTCTCCTCTCTGAACTTGTTAACTG
Source organism: Xerocomus cyaneibrunnescens (assembly GCA_038088975.1). Classification (NCBI taxonomy): domain Eukaryota; kingdom Fungi; phylum Basidiomycota; class Agaricomycetes; order Boletales; family Boletaceae; genus Xerocomus; species Xerocomus cyaneibrunnescens. The sequence goes on from JBBPJY010000762.1 coordinate 1,502, forward strand.
TACGGACAAATGTTTGCTCTCTGAAAGTCCCAATCCTAGTTCTGCTGCTGCTGCTGTGCGAAATGCTTCAGATCAGATGCCGCTGAACAGGTGGAGGTGTGACACTCCAGATGACGATACTGATACGTTGCAACGCTTCAGAGACCCACAGTGTACCATAGAGGCACTGCACGTGTGCAAGTTTGTTGTATAGGGGCTACGTGTCCATTTCTGGGAACATCCATACGTGTTCCTCCGAGTACCACACTTCACCCTCTGTTCTCGACTTTACACACGATCTATCGTGCAGAAGACGGCGAATCTTTTCAGGCGAGTTTTACTTCTCAGTGAGCGTAACGCCTATTGAATAATTTTCTACAATTAGGTCCAAGCTTCCTCATTCCCTCAGCGTCGAAGGCCTGGAAGGGATTGAAGCTATGCCAATTGGACCCGGGGAGAGCTCCCAGATTTTTGTCTATGTAGCAGCGGATGATAGGGTCTACCAACTTTATTCACTACATTCGTTAGTGAGAGGTATACTAAAAGACCGTTCACCTTTGCTCTGTCTTCATCGACATCAGGCATGAAACATCGAATAATATATTCCAGAGTGTTCAGTTGCTGCTAGGGGCTGTGAAGAGAAGGTTCTGACAGCGCATGGCGAATCTAAGCTGGAGCAGCCAGTACTCATTGCGCCTCCCGGAGTTTCTTAGACTCCTGAGGCGTAGAAAAAGCGAATGCGAGGTCTCCTTTCGGTATAATAGAACCATGTAAAATAACTCTGGCATCAGGAGCGACGGAGTTGGAAGGTGGTCGAGCACCAATGTTTAGAGTCGACAATCATTGTGGAGCCCTGATCTGTTTGCATGTTAGGGGCTATATATCCATTTATGGATTCTTACGTCGTGTTTCTCGGGCCACCGTTGGCAGCTCTAAGTTCTTGGCTTCCTGTTCTTGACTCTACACATTATGATTCAGATATGTCGTGCTGAGGACGGCGAGTCTTTTCAAGTGAGTTTTATTTGCCACTGAACGTAGCGCCTGTCCAGTAATACTCTGCAACTTGCTAGGTTAGTGCTACCTTGCGAGACATCGAGAGGTGGGACTGAACGTTGGCTGTGAGCAACTCGTTTAACTCGTCAGTCATAGGAGAGGTAGTCTCGAGCATTTCATTCATCAAGAGATTGGTGTAGATCAAGATGCCATCCTGGCGTACCTCTCTGATGGGACGCGTCTACGAACGGATAATGTGCGTGAACTTGTCGGTGCTCTAGACCAGGTGCGTCCGCTATGCCTCCGTCCCATGCATCATCATGCACTCGTACTCACAGGAGGCGGATAGACTATCTATGTGTTTAACAAACACTATCTCGATATCGAATTTCCGGAGGTGCTCATGGAGCTCCGTGTCGAGCCGCCATTACAACTCCCCATAGAGGGTATGTCCATCTCCAATTTCGCGTCTTCCTCTCACCACTGATGCATCCGCATGACTACAAACAGAGGTTCTCTCCGCAACGCCTCCGTACAAACCGTCCCACCTCGCAGCTCAGTATCTCCGCAGCGCGCACGTCTACCTTGACTACGTCACTCACATCCTCGCAACGCTCCATCGTCAACATGAGGCCGTTCGTATCGCATGTAGCAGCCTCGATCTCAATACGCTTGACATCACGGATGTGTTTGATGGGATCGCTGTCACTGCCTCACGGGATCTCACGCGTCAAACATCCTTGCTCGCATTTGTCGACGCCGACCTGGAGATCATTAACCGCGTGGAGGTGCATGTCGAGTTTCTGTCCCCAACGATGCGTAAGGCGATTGAGGGCGGTGAGAGACCTCGGATGTTAGGAACGTACGTGGCCAGGGATCGAATGAAACTCGTCGCAGGTGGATGCGCACGGATCCATAGTGAGTAGATGCCCTCGAAGAGACGGAACTATGCAAAGTCTCATTCATTGCTCAGATGATCTACGGATACAATTTTCCGAGTCTGAAAAGGCGGTTGGGAGATTGACAGCAGGTGCAGAGGTGGTTCGGTCGACGGTAACCGACGTAAAGTGAGGTTGGATTAGCGGTCGTGGTCAAGCGCCATTAACGTTGTGTTAGGATTATCGATGATGCGGAGGCTTCAGGAAGAAGGTTCCACGAAGCTCTGGACAAGGCGTCTGAAATCGCCGCTACGTTGGAGAGTCCTGCAACGAACCACGACGCACTCATGCAAGGTATCGTAGTGAGATGGTCTATCGAATACTTTCTCACCCTCCTTGATAGAGCTCAAGCAGCTGGATGGTGTTCTCAGGCATGAGGTAGAGGTGATGACGCGTGCCAAAGTACGCTGCAATAGACTTTCAACGAGAAGTGGCCACACGGGCTAACTACCGTACCCAGAACGACTATACCGAACAATGCGTCGGGGCGTTACGTCGTATCAGCACTCTGAACGTGGATCTTGTTCAGCTGCCCGCCTCGTTGTCCCAATTGCAAACCAAGTTTCGGTCGAAGACTAATTTCTCACATATTCAACGTCTACATGGCATGCTATACTCCTACGGTGCTACGGTGATCGAAATTGTACGCCGGAAGGAATTTGGTGAGGACCTGGGGTATGATTTATTCCCCCGTCACTCACCACTGGGCAGCACGATTTTTTTATCAACGGGCACAGTCAATTCTGGAGGTCATGGCAAAACTCTCGTGAGTGGGGTATCCTGTTGTTGTAGCGTGAGATGACAATAATGCACTACAGCGCAAATGAGAGAAAACGTCGTCAGGTATACCGTGGCGAGGTACATGGTCAACTACCATTCGATACTCGGGGTATGGATGATCATGTACCCACCATCGACTTTTCCCCATCTGGAGGCAAAGATTCGGCCTATTCGTTCGAGAGAGAAGACGTGGATGGTGAGTCCGATCCTGTTCGGTGCGCGTGAGAAGGGGTCATAACCACTTTGGAACAGCTCTTTTGCAAGTGGTGCACGACCTGGAGGAATATGCTCGATTGAGTTCAGATCCAGTGATGCTCAGCTCTGTGCAGGAGACACGTTCTGCGCTCGAAAAGCTCGTACAAAAAATGGACAACCTCGAAGCAGGCTTCGACCGTATAGCAGAACGTTCGCGTAGGTTATTCGTCGTTCCTTTTCTGACAGTCCTTTCACGTGGATGTTTGTAGTGCTTTCTGCCTCCCGATTATCAGCGTCCCGAAGAAAACGTATGTTTTCCTTTCCTATCTTTCTTTTGATAGTGTCGTCGACACCATCGTAGTTACGGAAGCCGACGAGATGGCTTTCCAAGAGCTCTCGGAACAACTCCACAATACCGAAGAAGCGAGAGCTCACCTCGAACATACCACGCAGCAAGAACGAACTGCACTTCAGGCAGATATACATCGACTGAAGCAGGACGTCCAAAGTGCCGAGCTTGCTGCTCAATCCGAGCGCGAAAGAGCCGATGCGCTAGAGCGCGAGCTGCATCAAGCTAAGGCGCAGATAGAGAGCGAAGTGTCCGTGCGGCGGATTTTGGAGCGACGAAATTCGGAACTGGCGCAGGACATGGAGGGGCAACGTCGAGAACGTGCCAAGGCACTAGGGGATGCGGGTGAGCAAGCAAGAATGGCAGATGCGCTTCGACAGGAGCTCGCGCAGGTCCGCGCCCAAGAGGAGGAGGTTCAAGCACTCGAAGCCAAGAATACGGCCAGGGTGAACCAGCTGTTGGAAGAACAGACGATAACACTGCGGAATCTTGAAGAGGCGCGTTCGCGTGGGGAAAACCTAGAAAGCCAAATACGGACAGCGAGGACGGAAAATGACGAGGTGCATCGGATGTTGAAAGAGTCGAATATGGAAAAGGATCGACTGCTGAGGGCCCAGGCGACAGAGCATGATCGGATGCTCCGGGATCATATCGCAGAGGCAGACGGGGATCGTGCCGTGTTGGAACACCAGTTTTCGGCACTAAGAAAACAACTCGAGGACGCGAATCGACAACTCAAAGAGGCCCATGCCAATGTGGAACTAACTAATGCGGACGCGGTGGGCCTGCGGGAGGAGCTGCAACGCGTCGAGCACGAGCTGCGCGAAGCGAGACACGTCGAGCGTTTGTTGCTAGAGGACGTGACGGTTGGGCGTGCCTCACAGGCGGACCTTGAGCAGAACTTGGAGAATAATGGGCGATTGTTGGCGCAGATGCTCGACGTGGCGATCGCATTTCGGAATGCTCATTCCAAGGCGCTATCCATGGTACGCGCGTATACTACTCATCCGAACGCAAAACAAGGTCAAAACCAGAGCGATCATCCTCAGGCGGTGGAATCCGCGCTTTCCCCACCCCCACTGTTCCGTCATGACGTGGTCCCTGAAGAGCCATCGCCAATCGATCCATCGGAGCCTGTTGGAGCCCTGGAGATCTTGCGGACGTTTGACCACGATCACTTTCTGGATGCCGTCGCCAAAACGGGGACGGTCATTCGGAAATGGCAAAAACAATGCAAGGAATATAGAGAACGCGCCAAGGGCAAGATATCATTTCGAAATTTCGCCAAGGGGGATCTTGCGTTGTTCCTCCCTACCAGAAATTCCATTTCAAAACCCTGGGCGGCGTTTAATGGTGTGTCCTTTTTTCACTCGATTCGCGTTCATTTGATTTGTGGTTATGATAATCTGACATGAAACACTCACTCTATGTGCGCAGTGTCGTTTCCTCATTACTTCCTGTTGGCCACGGGGCATTTAGCAGAACAGTTGAAGACACGAGAATGGATAGTTGCTCGGATTACGTCTATTACAGAGCGCGTGGTCGACCAGAAGGTTAAGTCCAATATATGTTCTTCCTTCCGAGTCTCACTTTATTTCCACAGGATCCGACGAGCAATCCGTATGGCTTGGGTGACGGTATTAAGTACTACATGCTAGAGGTTGAAGACTGGACGCAATCCAGCCAAGTCAACAAGCGAAGAACCAATTTGCGGAAGGTATCGGCCGTGTCTGATCCAGAAAGTGAGCGCAAGTCGACGTTGGCAAAGGTGGAGCAACCACCGGTTCTGCCAGGGCCACCCCAAGCTCAGGTTGAAAACTCCTTCAGTATCACGCAACCACCTACCTCGCATTTGTTTCCTGTGCGTCCGCGAGCAAACTCGACGCCTTCTGCCGGACCCTCATCGCTCTCACGATTACTCGCCCAGGCGTCCCCTGAACCATCGGAGGAGCCAACGTCAGTAGCCGTCCTGCCGTCCAAAGCCGAGGGGTCTATGCCCCTACCTAGCTCAGACCCTGAGCCCTCTCCCTCACCACAGCCACAGCCACCATCGTCATCTCCGCTGCTATCGCCCAGAGGTGTATCAACTGCGTCACCATCTTCGGCCCCTCTTCCCGCAGGCACTACTCCGTCACAGCCGCGTACGTCGTCCCCGTTACGTCCAGGCTCGCGTGCGTCCCGGCTCTCGACGACGTCCAAAATGTCTTCGGCACGACCGCCTACGTTGGCGGCGGTCACGAGTTCCCTGACTGCAGTCAAAGCTGTGGCAACGACAGCGTTGACGGAACCCACGTTTTCCTCCGTCCCGCTGTCCTCCGAGGCTCCCTTGCATGCGGGTCCGCCATCGCCCTCGGAGTCGCCCTCGGACGGGATGTCACAGCTATTGGTGCACCGACGACGGACAGCGTCATACCATGTCACGCGGGCGTCCCCCTTAGGTTCTGGGTCTGACACAGTTGGTCTCCCAGGAGCACTGCCACACTCACAGACGCACGCGCAGACACATGGACAACCTCCACAGCCGACGGGGTCGAGTGCACTGGCGACGTTTGCGAGTAACTGGGTTGTTCCATTTGGGAGGCGGAAAAAAGTTGACACAGTATCTGTTCCCACACCAGCGTCCTCGTCGTTGACGGAAACGAGCACGGGGACGGGGAACGGACAAGTATACTACGATGCTTCTTCGGGAAGTGTTCGTAGCAAGAGCAAGGATGTGTCGGCGAGCGAGCTGCTAAGACGATTGTAGAGCATGCGCTGTGCGTTGACCCCGGATCTTTCCGCTCGGTTGGGAGAGGGGTGTTAGATGCTGGATGTTATCAGTGACTTTTACTTTCTTACTTGCATCTCCTTGTAGGTAGTTGCTAGCCCGCGCTCAGGAACGCACGAACACTTGTTTGAGCAGTCTGGATGGGGGATGTCGTGACATCGGACATGACGGCGTCTGTCAGCAGGACTAGTACGCGGTGAATGTAGTTGGACCCGTACGTGGAGATTGGCACCGATGACTTCATATCTCTAAAGAAATTTATCTGCAGCTCGGGTCAAGAGTGGTATATCCGATCGGCTTATAGTCTACGCTATCGCATCGGCGGAAAAAGCAAACCATAGGAACCGGCCAGGGTTATTTCGAGCATGCATGCGCACGCGAAGATACGATTGGCTAGTCCATGCTATTCCAATCCATGATGACAGGAGTGCTTACTGGCACCCACACGCGTTTTTGAAGATCCCCCAAGAAGCAAATGACCGCTGCTCTATCAGCGACGATGCAACGTACAATCGCGACGTTGACTATCATTTTCCACAAAAGGCGGCGCATCATTTACCTGGAACGAACGCAACTACTCGTCCAAAAGAGTGAACTATCATGTTATTTTCAGTCTCGAGAGATTCAGCCCGATGTTGGATGACCAAGCGGCGCATAGCATCCCACTTCCTTGAAACACGAGCACGGAACTGGAGAAATACCCTTGACCGGCTTGCGGTCGACATGAAAGACGCGAAGAACACGAATCGGACCAATAGACGAATAGCGAAGTGACCATCCTTTGGCATGTCTGCAGACGCCCACTAGTCACCTTGCTAGCAGGTCAACATGGACATGAAACCCTGCAGGGGGATTCCTGTTTCGACACGCGGCTGACAAACGAGTTTTACATCAAGGTCCTATCCTTGCGGACATGATGATGGACAGGGGTATGAATGAACTCACACGTCAAACTCGGAGGATGTGTGGAGAATTGTCGGCCAAGCTGTCAACAGCGAAACCTGGGGTTCTGGTGATTGACGAAAACCACCCTTGGAACAAAAAGAAAGCGATGAGCTAAAAATTCGAGTTGCACTGCGCTCTTGATCCATTATTGTTCGACAACGATTCGGTCTCGGATGCGGGGCAGCCGGTACGGATCATCAGAACTGTCGTGGGGTTTACAGCGCATTCCAACCCGCCCGGGCCGCCGGTCACATCCCAGCGGTGATGGGAAGGATTCGACGAAAATCGTAAAGTACCCGCGAGTTCGACTCAGTTCACCGTGTCGCATTTCCTGGTTTGGTTTCCGGTGGACGGACAGAGCCAGGCACAACGCGGCTCTAAACCGATCAAATATGTCCGAAAATACCACACGTACATCAACAGTTGGATCTAAAGCTGGGTGTGGGCCTCCTCTGGAAAAACTTCTCAACCCCAGCTGGGGGAGTTGAACGGTTTTCCCGCGCCCTGAGGCTATAAGACCTACAACCAAGCACATGATGTCCTTCGAGTTCAACAAGTCCTTCGCTCCTTTCTCACAAATATTCCGAAGACGATATGCCGAGTGCCGGTGGTGCTGCTCCTGTTGGGGCCGATACTTCGTTGGCGCATCTGATCGACCCAAGAAGGAAGTGGTATAATAACAGACGGTAGGTACCCATATAGCAGTCGTGCGTCTTTGTACCCACTCACATGTCGACAGACTGATTGTTTTGCATGCGTGGATCGTCCTTCTGTGTGTCTGAAAGAACCCTCGCGTGCCATATCATTTTTCTGACATTGTAAATTCACCTGTAGTCTCATCACTTCTTCCACCAATGGTTACGATGGAAGTATGATGAACGGTTTGCAGAGTCTCACTCAGTGGGAGTCTGCTTTCGGTTACCCAACTGGCGGGAAGCTCGGTCTGCTCAATGCCATCCAAGTGAGCACTCAGGCTCAAAGCCGTAAGCATTGTTAAACATGCTTACTGACCATATGGCGTAGAATATTGGCGGGCTGGCAGGTTACCCTTTTGCCCCCTACGTGTCGGACGGTATTGGTCGTCGTCGGGCCGTGTGGTTTGGTGCGACTATCATGTGCATTGCTACTGCCATTCAAACTGCTTCGCAATCCGTCGGCATGTTCATTGGTGCTCGTTTCTTGATCGGCTTTGGCCTGACTTTCGCAGGCAAGTCCCGTACAAGCTCAGCCATGCGATCCCATGAGCTGAGGAACTTTTACAGCTAATGCGGCACCCATGCTGGTTACCGAAATTTCATATCCGACATACCGTGCTCCTTTAACATCCCTGTACAATTCCCTGTGGTATTCCGGTTCTATCATGTACGTTTTTTCCTACGTGATGCACCTTTACCTATTCTTAAATTCGTGGACATTTTTGTTAGTGCCGCGTGGACAACATATGGTACCTTCAAGATAAACAGTTCATGGGCATGGCGCTTGCCATCACTGCTGCAAGCTGTTCCTTCGGTTTTACAATTTGTCCTAGTTCTATTCGCACCCGAGTCTCCTCGTTGGCTGGTCAGCAAAGGGCGTGAAGATGAAGCGTTGCAAATTCTTGCCCATTACCATTCCGACGGCAACGAGTAAGGGTACACCAAAAACGAGATCTATTGTCGTTGATAAGTCTGCCCATAGACAAGATCCTCTAGTACAATACGAATTCCAGGAGATCAAGGCAGCAATCGAGTTCGACCGTACAGTCGCAGAAAATGTCGGCTGGAAATCATTCATCGCTACTCCTGGAAACCGGAAGCGCATGAACATTATCATTGCTATTGCCTTCTTCTCGCAATGGTCTGGTAACGGTCTCGTCTCGTACTATTTGAACAAGGTCTTCGATCAGATCGGTATCACCGGTTCAAGCACTCAACTCCTCATCAACGGTATTCTGCAAATCTGGAACTTGGGCTGGGCGATGTATGCCTCTTTCATGGTCGATCGTCTGGGTCGTCGCTTCCTCTTCCTGCTTTCTGCCGGTTGTATGACCTTGTTTTACATGGCCCAAGCTATTTGCTTCTCCGAGTATGCTCAGCATGGGACTACTGCGGCTGGACATGCCGTCATTGCCTTCATCTTCCTCTTCTACGCTGCATACGACCTTGCGTTCACTCCCCTCATTGTCTCCTATACGGTCGAGATCCTGCCGTACAGCCTCCGTGCCAAAGGATTCAACATCTTCAGCTTTGTCATTTCGCTCACTCTTATCTTTAACCAGTACGTTAATCCGATTGCACTGGACGCCCTCGGATGGAAGTACTACGTAAGTCAATATCCATTTATGACGGACGACCGTCCTGACAGCCCGTCCGACGGATCTAGCTCGTGTACGTCTGCTGGCTCGCATGCGAATTTGTCTTTTTGTGGATCTTCATCGTCGAGACTAAGAACCTCACGTTGGAGGAGACGGCAGCGTTGTTCGACGGCGAAGATGCCATCAATCAGATCACCCACCGTGCAGAGATGCGCGAAGCGCGTGAGGATTCCGCATTCGAAAAGCGTTCCACTGGCCCAGAGAGTGCATGATACCCTCCTCCCCATGCATGTCTCTCCTTGCCATATATCTCGACGGCAGCTTTTATTTGTGTATTTGGTTTGTTTTTTTTCTGGATGTTACCGTCGATCGTTGGTAACCAGCTATATGCCTTCCGACACCTATTTCAACAATCATTCGTGTACAATATATCCAAAGAAACAAAGATCGATCGCACGCACACATGGCCGTATCATAAGACTAAATGATTTTCCGACGTGCCAGACCCCGTGTCATGCAGGTCAGTTGCACCACGTATTGACGCCCATCGTGCTATTAAGGGGTCACCAGTCATACCACGGCTTATCTATCAATCAAAGAAGAAAGCCGACATTTCCGGACAGGTACTGCATCCACCAGTATGCCACCACCATCACATCAACTTCAAGACCGATGGTCGTAGGAGAAAAAAGTGACAATATGGACACGGGTTCCATGTATTCACAGAGTCGCACCCCACCTCCCCCAGCCGTTCATCAAAGGCGCACCTCGTGACGTGGCCACATGACGATGATGACAATGACAGGTTTCTCCGTGTTGTTTTCCGACGTCTTTTCCATCAATTCCGCAGTCTCCTGTAAGGCATTCTAGGATCTGAGTTTGACATGA
>JBBPJY010000765.1:0-13171 GCA_038088975.1 Xerocomus cyaneibrunnescens
GCAAGAACTCCAGACAGCCGCTCAATCTTCTGCTCTCGAGAAGAGCTACGAGCTTCCTGATGGTCAAGTTATCACCATTGGCAATGAACGGTCAATACCCTGTCTTGTAAATGTCAATCTTGTCACTAAGTGTCTGTCGTCCAGATTCCGTGCACCTGAAGCTCTCTTCCAACCCGCCTTCCTTGGTCTTGAGGCCGCTGGTATTCATGAGACCACGTAAGTTTCTGATTACTGATCGTAATACCTGCCTGCTTGACCCACTGGTTTAGGTACAACTCGATCTTTAAGTGTGATCTCGATATTCGTCGCGATCTGTACGGAAACGTCGTTCTTTCTGGTGGTACTACCATGTTCCCTGGTATTGCGGACCGGATGCAAAAGGAATTGACGTCACTCTCACCCTCGAGTATGAAGGCACGTTCTCCAGAGTGTTTGATCATCCGCTGTCTCATTCCCTTTTATAGGTCAAGATCGTCGCACCGCCCGAACGGAAATACTCGGTCTGGATTGGTGGCTCTATTCTTGCTTCCCTCAGCACCTTCCAGAACTTGTGGTGCTCCAAGCAGGAATATGACGAGTCTGGTCCTGGTATCGTTCACCGCAGTACGTGTCTTTTATTATCACCGTACATCTCTCATTGACCCATTTACTCTTCAGAGTGTTTCTAGACCCGGACGGTTTGAGTAGGCAAATGGAAACCTGTCATAGTAATAGAATGCCATTGCTTCTTTTTTTTTCTGCTTGCCCTTCTGCACATTGCTACAGTGATAGTTTTTCTGCCTAATGCGTTCGAATGTAGTCTTTCTGCATGATTACCTACGCAATGAATAGCTAAGGTACGCGCCGAATGGAGAGCACACTTACCAAATCGGTGCAGTAAATCACTGCGAGTGATTTGTTAACCCGCTCTTACACGTGTAGTCAAGGGGAGCAAGCAGGTTGGATGATGGTCAATCCCGCTGACGAGCTGAAGAGTCGCCGGTGTCCGGTGAATATAACACAGGTATGGCTCGCCGGGGTACGGGCACGTTGAACTTGTCGAGTCCTCCTTCGATTTGCCTATTTAACCCTGGTCTGGTCACCAGACTAATTTAACTCAATAACATCAACGTTGTGCAGATGATAAGGGTCCAGGCCAGGTCACTACAGCCTCGTTCGCGTTCTCCTAGATTGGCGGCGATTTTCAGTTGACTTGGGACGGCTTGCCACCGCTGTTCCCCTAACGCGCGCCGAGTGCCTGCAAGCGTGGAATAGACCTGCCCAGCATCATAGGTAGATAGGTCGTGGTGCGCAAAGTGGGTGCTTGCCTTTGCCCTGCATCAGACTATTCCTGGCCACCGTATATCATCCCGTCTGCTCGCCGCCCGTTTCCTCGTGGAGGAAGATTCGATGACCGATGATGCGTAAGAACACAATTAGATCTCTTTTCCGAGTTTGAGACATCACGATGATCAAGTCGACATCGCTGTTCAGGAGGCTATTCGTTGCACTCTCTGATGATTGCTTTCCAGGTTCTTGTTGAATGATATCTCACTGTGTCGTAAGCAGAGCGCGGGCGAAAAAACCCGGCGTAACTTGCAGTGCCATGACGGAGTTGTTGATCTCTCATCGAAATCTGCGAGCAGGGACTATGGGAGATACTGCACGGGACATTTCTGGTATCTCAGTGGTTTGGCTAGCCGTAAACACACCAATTGTGGACGCCTGCTACAAAGCCCGTCTCCGTTGGAATAGATCGCGGCGTTCCTGTGTATTGGCATGGTCTGCAGGACACACATCGTGCAGACATCTTCCTTTTTTTTTGGAATTAATTTATGTCCCAACGGGGTGGATAACCACGTGTAGGACAAAACTACGCTTGGTACAAAGGGAACCCGTGCCCCATCTACATCCCCGGACTCTCAGATGGCCTGGAGAGCGGGCCATCACCTTCGATTCGTATCCACCTACCAACACGCATGAAGCCGACACTCGAGTCTAGCACCTCGCTCGATATCCGAAATCGATGCTAAATAGTGAAACATTCATCAAGCAGCCCATCTCAGGTTTTCCCGCTCGACAAACGCAATTTGAAACTCGAGGCCAAAACGTATGCCTAGCCAGGCAGTTGCATATGGCTTAGCTTTCTCACAAAATGGAGGCGTGGTATGGTGTGAGCACAGGTGTAGGCACGGGGGAGGGGACAGAGGGGTATGGGGACGACTGCCGGGAGACGCATTCTTGCAACGACAGGAGCGTCACATTTTGCTTGATCACCAGATCGGAGCTGATGAGTGTTCACTGCCAGTACGTGTTTGCTTTCTGCCCCCCTGTGCTAGGACAGTTTGCAGCCTGACTCGATGGATATAGGCGGACAGGGGAGAGCTACTACATCAAGCTGCTGCAAAGTTTGGGTTGGATCTAGTGACCGGGGGCTGCGTGGGGGCATGTGGAAATCATCCCGTGACGACGGAATCAGTCACTCCTCCGATGCGCGATATGAATATGAAGATGGCCGTGTTGCACGCAAGATCAGAACGGCCGTCTTCTGATCACGCTGGTCGGGCTTGGGATCGTTCCGAGATGCATCATCGATGTAAATATGCACAAACAACCACTCAATCACCTCAGTTTGGTCAATGGCGTTTCTCGACGGAAATGAATAATTTATTGGCCTCTCCCACGCGCACCGCCAACCAAGTATGCGTACCCTAAATGCTTACCCTGAGTCCATGCATCTCCACTGGGCAGCCCCGTGGCCCAGCCTCTTTCCGTCCTCCATCCGCGCAACGTAATTTGAACGCGCCACTTAGCCACTGCCTCCTCGTCTACCTTGTCTGCGTCCACCAAATCCCAGCGTGATAACACCCCATCCAACTCGCACGCCGACCAACCGACCAGTAAATTCCTCTTCTCCACGTTCGCGCCTTCGACCCGGACACCCAAAGCCGCTCTGTCACGAAACACAGCATTGAAGATCCCCTCGCCACGAACTCCATGCACGCCAATCGCAACATCGGGCCGTCGAACTCGTTACCGCCATCCCCTGCCCAATTGTGTGCATCATGACTTGCGTTGACATCGAAGCGCGGTGAAACGTGCACTGAAGCAAGGCGGGTGGGTCGTCGAGGCGCCAAAGAGGTCCAGCTTGCCCGTGGCATCGTCCTCGTGGACCTTGAGCGTAAATTGCGCAAGGTGCGACGTGATCTCGAAAAGTGATGACGGGTCGCCATTGTTGTCGTCAAGCATGGATATCGGCCGTCGACTCTGCGGGAGCTGGTCGCAATGGCAAGAATGAGAGATCACGGAACGTTGGTCGTGTTGTCATTCCGGTCTTGGTGGATGAAGACGTGCCATGGTGTTTTCCAGCCTGGGTAACATCTACCCAATATACTGAGTTTTCTACCCCATTATACACCACTAGCATACTCTTTCAGGCCCGTTGCGATGCTTCCTTCCCCGTCTTTAATAAATCTCGTCTACGAAGCCTCTGTCGATGACCCACGTGCCATCGTGGTACGTTCGTGGGGGTCGCCACATACGTGAAGCAACCACTGGCTTCAGTCCATGTACTGACTCCTCTGGAAAACTGTATGTCGATGAAAAAACACCTGAACAATTCGAACATGATATGACTTACTGGCCCCCTCTTGTTCACACCATCTCCGCGCTCCACCGATTGGCGGAAGGACTTAAGCTTCACACTACGTTCGTACTCATTTCTGCACTTCTCTCTTGACGCATTCGTTTGGTTGTCTTTCTTGTCCTCGATACATGCGCCTGCCCGCGGCACTATGCCAGGGCCACAACTTAAATCGTATATCCAGTTTCAGTGACATGCGTCACGTCGGTGACCAGGATCATCGCGCGTCGTAAAGTGACTCAGCTGCTAAGTGAGTGTTCCTTCCCCTCGTTATATCCATAGCTTGAGCACTCTTGACGATCTGCACGACTGCCAACGAAATACTGGTCCCTAGAATGTTGGACTAAATCCCCTCGCTGAGTACTCCTTCGGGTGTTCTGAATCATGCCGTGTATACAATTCCTTGTACTTCCACGGCAGAGATGTCAGTCGGTAAGGACACGAGCACGTACACATTCAAACGACGTTCGGCTTAACAAAAGGTGATAGCACAACAGTTGTCCACTTCTGTGTGCGAATCCGTGACCACTACCTGTTGCATTGCAAGTCTACTGACGCATTCACGTGAGTCCTACCATCCTCACCCTCTTGCATACTTTTTTACTGGCAGCATTGCATCAATGAGCCAGACATTATCCACAAATACATTGCTTATCGCGACGTTCTCACGTTCGTAAGTTGACTGAGAGCAACCATCGATGTCCTCATCCTTCGTCGAGGACTGTAGAGGTATTACATGGGCTTAACCCGTTTCACTCAGCGAAGACTACACATCGATATGTTATTGAGATCCGAGGTCTTACAGATGACCAATGAAGGCTTGTTCCATGAATAGTCCGTCGTTCATGCTGTCATAACCTATATATCCTAGGTTCATCACTCTTCTGTCGATGCAAGGCAATAAATAACTCGAATCCAATATACACTCCGCCTACAGCACAAGAGACCAAGAAAACCAATGTGGAAGTGCCTAGAGGCACTGAACGCTGAACACCTGGTAGAAAGTTCTGGACAATGACTCGTCTACCTACTCTTCCTCCCAAGTCGCCGCACCCTCCCTCTGTATCTCCTAGACGCCCTCGTTCTGCTCAGCATCTGCGAACGCCATCGCTGTCTCGACAGCGCCACGACTAGATGGCAAACCAAACCCAGAGTCAATCCCGCTTCCACGTCTACCCTGAACATCCTGCGCATACAACTCCCGAATACTCAGGATGAATCGAGGCGCTACAAAGAATATCGGAACGTAATCCAGAATGATCAACAATGTCAACTGCCACCCTTCTGCCGGAAACGCTCCAAAGTAATCCAATGCACTGATTAGTTGAGAAAGAAAGGCGCTGTCACGGAAAGTGGTAGTCAGTTCGGTGTGTAATCGGTTCGAGTGTGAACTTCATGGGGGCAGCGTTCGAGGGTACGGAACGAAGGGAAGCACGCGAAGAAGTAGAGGATACCCTGCTTGACGAGCAAGTTCATGTACCGATTCAGTTTCCACTCCTTTGTAGCACGGTACATCTGACAAGACTGCCTCATGAATTGGACGATCACGAGGATGCACATCGCTGCGCCATGTACCACCTGTAATATGTTGGGCACTTGCGACAGAGTGGGTGGGATGTTAGATTCAACGAAGCAAAACGAGGGGTTGAGTATCTGTATAGTGGACACTGACAGCCAACAAGTCGAGTGGTGGTCGATAGCTGATTAGTGCGGCTGCACAATTTATTGCCAGCATCGACGTACCTGAGATATTCTTCGGAATGGTGGCAATGACACTAACGACGATGCTGGCAATGATCTCCACTGAAAATAACGTAAGAAGAATGCCCAGGATTGGCCTCGATTGATTGTACATCGCCCATACTCGGAGGATCATCACGACTGTGGTCCCATCAGAGTTTACTTTTCTGAAATATGTTAAATAATAGCTTACAATCGGATGCACCAACAAATGGAATGAACGCCCATTGTGCGATGACATAAAGTCTTTCACCTTGGAACCATCAATAGATTAGGCAAGGAAAATTGGCGTGTGGGTGCTCACAACTGATTAATAGATATCAGTTATGGCGCCCCATGCTGACAACTTTAAACTATTAAATAAGGGTTAGGTGAATACATACATCTGCGAATAGAGGAATTCAGGCTGCTTTCTAGTCCTTCACATTAGGGGGAACACACCTTTACATTAGCGTGGCCAGGTAGAAAATCAGATGCTTTGGTCAGGGTTATAAAGACTTATTCAATGCCATGCTCGATTGCTGGACATACTGAAGGTAAGAATACTGGTCGACCAGTTAGAGTTAGCATCCAGCATATGTCATGCAATAATCATGCTCACATGTAACCGTAAATGCCGACGTAACGGACCTACAAGAGTGTTTAGCTGGCTGCATGGCATGACAATGGCGTCGAGATGCTCAATACATACGAGGATGAACATGAATGACACCCAGGTCCAGGGCTTGTCCTATAGTCCCATCAGGAACACATTTGGTTGACAAATGGCCGACCACTAACCCAGATATATTCAATCTACACAAATTATCCGTCAGGGAACCATACAAATTGATGGAGATTATGTGGCATACCTCTTTTGAAATGTGAGGACTGATCACAGAGAAGTTGTTACTTCGTACTAGAACGGAACTCATGGCTCACCATGATCATATACAAGCACGGTAACGATTGCGGCTGTGGTAAAATTGAGACGCTGTCTTCCCCCAGTGAGAATGGGCATACAAAACGCATAGCTGGTTTGCTGAACGGTTGTCAGCATGGATTGCAGTACGGAAGACATGATTTTGAGCGGTAAAGGAAAACTGCAGGTATGTAGACGGCAAGAATAGCTCCAGCTGTCGAAATGGCAGGCTGGCATATTTATAAGGGAGCGAGATATAACTTGTGTGTTATTATAATGATCACCGAACTTTATCGTGATCACACTCATTATGGGCACAGGGTTGACGTTGAAGCACGATCAGACCGCTCATTTGCGGTAACAACATTGCCACGTATCATGGGCGTGATACCCAGTGCCCAGTGTGGGCATTGCATTCTTGCTCAGGTTAGTCCCAGCAATCTCCGATCCAGATCAGCAAACTTGGCAACGACACATTCGAAAACGAATCTGGACTCTGCGAGCTCTGCAGCTGTTCGCAGCGGCGGTGAGAAATCAGACCGACGGCGCAGGATTCATTGATCATTGGCGGTGTTGCAAAGTTGGTGCAACGCCGATTCCGTCGGCGAAGTAGAAGCAGAAAATGGAAATACAGTCGACTCCCTCTTATCTCATACCCCTTCGGTAACCTCTAACACATGGACAATAAAAATTTACCCTAGGTGTTGAGAATGTTGGTATTCTCATTCTGTTCTTCATACTAAAGAGACCAACATTCTAGACCACATCACGTGCGAGTACACGTGACTTATTCTTTTATATCTTGTTGTGATTACGCTATTCACATTACAGGATATGATGTCATGATCTAGACTCTTACAAGTCTATGACTCAAATATGACGTCATGGTCTAGGTGCTTACTCACCTATGACATCACCATGACATCATAGTCTAGATGATTACTCATCTATGACATCATAGATAAGCGTTGCTTTATGCTATTGGATGCTATTTGTGTTATCATCCATAGCTTACTTATCACATCATAGAATGTTCTTCCACATTCTATGATATTCTAACTTCTACCACTTATGGTAGAACCCTTGTCCAGTTTCTATACGTAGTAACATGGACACTTACCTACTTTAGGGTAGAGACCACAACAGGACCATACAGTCCTGTAGTATAAGTAGAGGGAGATAAATTCCTCTAATAATAAGTTATTATTGTTCCATTCTACGAACAGTAAGAACACTCAGCCCCACCAGTTGCTCTATAGGCCCAAGCCCCAGCCTACCACCTTATAGCAACCTCGGACTCATCTCTTACCAACAACACTCGTCACTTCAACTAAGTAAGCTTCTTACTTAGTTTCACTCCTCTGCACCTTCTTGTTCTGCTAGCCGAGAGTAGCTATACCTCTCGACACTAGGGTTCCCGCGAGCAGTTTGTAGGACAACATATGGACTACATGTGTTCTCTACGACACATACCAGGTTGGTTGATGGTTGAGCCGCCAGAAGGGGTATGGGATAAGAGGGAATGGACTGTAATGTTAAGTAAATTTCAAAGACGACTGGTTGACCAAAAAACCGAGTCATGCCGTGATAAG
This sequence comes from Xerocomus cyaneibrunnescens, assembly GCA_038088975.1. NCBI lineage: Eukaryota > Fungi > Basidiomycota > Agaricomycetes > Boletales > Boletaceae > Xerocomus > Xerocomus cyaneibrunnescens. The sequence goes on from JBBPJY010000765.1 coordinate 7,856, forward strand.
GGAGTAAGGTACTCCTCCATTGGACGATATTGATTGATGCAGAGACGGTCAGCTTTCATGTAAGCGGATCGGTTGATAGTGCCGCTGTTCCGAAAAGTAGAGGTAATTGAGGAAGTGCCTTCATGCCACTATGTAGTATCAATGATTTCGAATCATTGCAATGAACTCAATCAAGAAATCGGCTGCATCAAGGTCCGACATGATCCCAAGCTAGTCACACCAACTGGAAAGACGAAGTGCAAGGTTATTTAACGATGCTGACGACCTGTGTGTCCATGCAGGTGAAGGTCGAGTGACGCTGCCAATGGCAATGACTTCGTCAAGGCTCAACATGACATCGTACTCAATAAGCGAACAAAGTACGAGATTGTTCAACATCATCGAAAAAGTTGGGTGTCCTTCTGGGTGAAGGTCAAGTGAGTCTCGCGCCGAGGACAATGGCCTCACTGAGGCTCGAGTCGGTGAGCATACCGAGTGAATAGATGAACTCCAGGGTTGTTCAACGATATCGGATGATCTGGTCTGGATGTCCTTGTCGGAGAGGGTCAAGTGCAAGGACGATGGTCTCGTCGAGGTCCGGTATCACCTCAAGCTGGCCTTATCGAGCGCACGGATCGACTGCAATATTGTTCAATGACGTCGAACGACCTGGGTCCCCATGTTGGCAAGGGCCAAGTGCTTCTCAGTCGAGGATCATGGCATCCCCAGCGTCTCTTATCCCTCCGAACTGGCCGTAACGACGACAGATTAATTGCAAGATGAGCCAAAGTGCGAAATCCGATGCTTGGGGTGGCCGGGTGGGCAACGTTCCAGTGCTTCGCGATCGGGGACGATTTCTGTGTCGATGTAACTGTCTGATTGATAGGTACATCGTTTCGCTGCTCTGCACTACAACAGAAAGACATCGAGTACCTTCCAAAACTGCAGCTTCACAATAAACTAACATTTCTTTCTGTTTTCCTTGTCCATCGGATTTGGTTGCCTGCGCCTATTCAAGGCAGTGAATATTGATGGGAAGCTTGGACAAAGCAAGAACGGTGTTGGCAACACGCAACGCAAAGATGGCTGCGGATGCTATTTGTCCATTACGAGATGTCACAGCATCGTGAAGGTCCGTTTGCGAGGCCTTGCTACTGTACCTCTTGGTCCCTTGTGTGAGTCTGCAGAATTGTCAATGTGTCGCTTTTTCCAAGTTACATTAAATCACATAGGATAGGAAGATTTGAGCTGTGGTTGCGGATAACTGCGAATCATCAACGATACCCAAGGGAAGGTTGGGTAAAGGCCTGCAGCATGGGTAGGCAGGCTGCAAGCGAGCGCGATAGCCATGATGAAAACTGATAGGAATATATAAATGCTACGCTAAATTGTCGGAGAAGCGAAATCTGTACTGTGTCCCTTCCACGTACGAGGGTAGAATATCACAAGGCTTCCTGGGGTCAGCGGAGACGCCTGATGTCGCACCGAAGTAAGAAGGGCGGTCGCTGCGCATAACCGCGACATGGCGACGGCATCCAGCAAGCAGTAAACAGAAGTAGGTATAGTAGTCAATTGTACTGCCCAACAGCGCACCTCTTGGTTCGCATTGCACTCAAATGGCTTTGGGAGAACGCTACTTGAAGGCAATCTGTCGAGTTTGTCATATGTAATTGTCATAAATCTGAGCGTGGGTGCTTTTTGTAGTTGAGATATTGAAATTAGAAGCGGAAGGTGAGGAGTACAGCTGGGCCACGAACTACATAAATTCAATATACAGGCATTAGAATAGAATCAGACGGACCAGAACTGAACACACACTATGCCAGAGACATGCGGACCCATCAGGAATACTTCTCAATGCCAAATTTTTCGCGTCATGCATCCCGAGGCACTGATGAACAAGTTAGTGTTGGCACCGGTCCTACCGTGGGCAACTCCGAACTACATGGTCTATCGCATGGCGTCCACTTGGGATCGTGTAGGAACATAGGTGAAGCTAGCTTTGATCCCGCGGCGTTGTTAGAAACCCGATGTGGATCCATGTTGTGCTGAGATGCGCTTACATTCGAAGGAAGTCAAAGAGTATGTCGCGCCATGTGTGATGGTAGCTATGTCACCCACGTTCCCGGTGCCGAAAGACAACTTTGAATCACTGCCCATGAGGCGTGGACGTCGGAGACAAGTGCGAGCACTATGCAGAGGCAGGGGCAGCATGGGTGCGGGGACAACCCGAACCCCAGCTTGGAGGATCGGAGCTTGGATGCACGTTCCCGGCGCACCGCAGGAGAAATGTCACGTCTCTCTTCGATTGCCAAGAATAGTTCGTCTTTCGCTAGAACGGTTGGCAATTTGACCTATGGTTACAAGTGATATGTCACTGAGCAAAGAGACAGGGAAGAGCTACTATGCCAACCCGTTGCGATGTCCGGGTAGAGGACCCTATGACCACGTCGGAGGTATAAAATCGCGAGTGTACAGTACAACAACTACGCGGTCATCCGCTACAGTAGATTGAAGCCATCATTATGTATGTGACTCACGCTGTTCATCTTTGTCTCTGAGTGATCAGAAGACAGCCGTATTTATAGTCGTACGTATCCCTGTCGTCCGATGGTGGAGTGACTAACACCGTCGTCACCAGATGATTCAGCACTGATCAGCTTGTTTCGTCGAACATAGCTACCAGGTCACCAGACAATGCTCCGGCCAAATCAACGCATCCTGCCACCACTCACGTGCCTGGATCGCAACATCGGAACATCAAGCTCTTTACTGCTACCCTGCACCCCATCATGCGCGTCACGATCCATCCCAACATCGATGCGCCTTGTGAAGCAGCGAGACGCGCGCTCAAGCAAGGTGTGTGTGTCGTCGAGACGCTGAAGCAGGTACAGCTCAGGTGCAGCATCACGCCCGCAGGCGTCAAGACGTAGGGCGGTCTCAAAGAGGGATGTCGGGACATCGTTGTCATCCCCGTCAGACATAGGCACCGGACGTCGAGTCGGTAGGAACTGGCCATGTCTATGGACGAGATTGCGGATGCACTCCAATGGCAACATCAATAAGACACTGGTCTATAGAAGGTCGGACTACATGCCCTCATTTCAGTGCTCTGTATCGTGCTGCGTATTCTTTATGCATTTACTGTAGAGATCTCAGCCGTCAAGGGCACAAACATGATCTCACTCAAACGATGCTTGACTGGATAAGAGGTGATGGTACGATAATTGTACGTGTCTACGCTTAAGTCCGTAACTCCTGCCCGTTGTGCTGCAAGTCTCCCGATACATTCGAGTGAGTCTTACTCACTTTGCTGGCTACATTGCACCAGTCATCGGATGGAAACCTATTGTTCACAACGCCCTAGCTACAATCTCATGTTCGCAGGTTGAGCGGGGACAACCGTCGATTGCCTCGCTCATCTTTCATTAAGGACTGCGTGAGCCTGACTCATTCCATTCAAAAAAGTGCACATACCGACATGTTATTGAGATACTACGTCTCTCACAAATGTCCAGGGGGAGCTTGTCCATTGGATTACTTACGAATTGTCTGTCGTTCATGCTGTGATGACCTAGATATAGTTCCAAGTTCATCACTATTCTGTCAATCCGAGAAAATAATAAAAAAACAATTCTAATGATCCAACATAGTACACTGATACCTGTAGCACAAAGACCAAGAAAACCACCACATGGAAGTGCAATCCAGCTAGAAGTACTGCATACTGTGCCATCGGATCCTGCTGGGTCCTGCCGCTTGGATAGAAAGCACTGGACATAAGCTCATGTTCAGCTACTCCAACTGAGACATTCTCTCCTCCCTTGGTATCTCCTCGATGTCCTCGTTCTGCTCAACATCCATGAACACCATCGCTGTCCTGACAGGGTCACAGCCAGATGACAAGCCAAACCCACTATCAATTCCGCTCCCACGTCTACCCTGAACATCCAGTGCATACAGCTCACGAATGCTCAAGATGAATCGAGGCGCTACTGCAAACATGGGCACATATTGCAGGACAGTGAACAACGTCAACTGCGATCCTTCGGTTAGAAATATTCCAAAGTAGGACAATGCACCGATTAGCTGAGAAAAGAAAAAGCTGTGATGGAAAGTCGCCATCAGTTTGGTTTATATTTGCTTTAAGTGTGAGCTACATGGTAGTAGAGCTCGAGAGTGCAGAGGGAAAGGACGTACATGAAGAAGTAGAGAACACCCTCTTTGAAGAGCAAGTTTATGTATTGATTGAGTTTCCACTGCTTTGTTGCATGGTACATCTGAAACGACTGCCTCGTGAATTGGATAACCACGAGGATGCACATGATTGCACCATTTGTTGCTTGTAAAATATAGGGTACTTGCGAGAAAGTAGGCAATATAGTTGGTTCAACGAAGCAAAAAGAGTGGTTGAATATCTGTACAATGGACGCTGTGTGTGGGCCAACAGGATGAGCGGTGGTCAACAGGTAGTTAGTACAGTGTGCACAATTTGTTTAGTTAGCATCTGCATACCGGACACATTCCTCGGAATGCTGAGGACGACATAAATGAGGATAGTGGAAATGATCTCCAGCGAAAATGATGCAAGGAGAATACCCAGGATCAGCCTCGACTGATTATACATTGCCCATACTCAGAGAATCATCACAACTGCAGTCCCATCAGAGTTTACTTTTCCAAAAGTATGTTAGACAACACCTCACAGTCAGATGCACCAAGAAAGGGAATGAATAGCCACTCTGTTAGAATAGACAGTATGTCACCTTGGAACCATCGATAGAATATTCAGGAATAGTTTGCAGTGAGTACTCACAACTGTTTGATAGATATCAGTTACAGTGCCTCGAGCCAACAGCTTTGGACTGGACGAGGTTTGGAAACTACACACATCTATGAGTAATGGAATTCAGGATGCTTGCTAGCTGTCCACTTCAGAGGAAAAATACCTTTGCATTGGCGTAGCCAGGTAAAAAGCCCGACACTTCAGACAGGGTCATAAAGATTCAGTCAATGTCACATTTAAATGCTAGACATACCAAGACTTGGAATTCTGATTAACCAGCTGAAGTTAGCATCTAGTATACAACATGCAATAAATGTCGACTCACATGCAACCATAAATACTGACATAATGGATCTATAAGAGTGCTTAGCTTGATGCAGAGCATGATGACTACACTGAGAAGTTGAATACACACAATAATTGTTGAAATAGGAGGAATGCTCATCTAACACTTACTTGGTAGAGGTGTTGTAGAGTTGCTAAACCACACGTATGATTGTTGTAAAAACAAGAGTGTTATTCAAACTCAGCACTTGAGTTTGTTTATATAA
>JBBPJY010000768.1:0-13163 GCA_038088975.1 Xerocomus cyaneibrunnescens
GGACGAGCGGTATCTGCTACCCCTATTCTCGAATGCAACGGCGAGCAGGACGTTCCATGCTCGTCGGGCGCGCCGGAATGCCTCGCTCGCCAATATACAGAGTCCAGGCGCGATCGGGACGCCTCACGAGTCGGAGGAGGAGCCGGACAGCCCGGCAGTTGATCTCACCCCACATAGCGCGACGGGAACGCCACTCCGAGAGTTTCCGAGGACACAGTCTCCTGAAGAACAGAGCCGTTCGGAGCGTGGACTGGGCACGCCGACGTTGCGCAACGGGGCGGGGAGGGAGGACGGACAGAGTTGATCGTCATAGAGTTTGGCATGTATGTAGATAATAGGACAATGTGCTACGCGTTCACTGCTAGACTAGACCCCGCTGAGAAAAAAAAAAGTCGACTAAGTAGAAGCATAAGTAAGGAAGGAGGGCGAGGCGTCCCGTTGCAACGATGATATACACCGCCTCGTTCAGACCCGAGAGGAGCCCCGGCATTAAAACAAATCTGCGAGTACATTTATCTCTTCACACGCATTGAAAGACACACACACATATGCTTTATAATAGATCTGCATTCCTTAGATGTGTTCGGAGGATACTCTCCTCGACTGTGGAGCATCATTAATATGTAATCAGAATGTAATTTCAAGGCCTGGAGGCACTTACCAACGCTGAGCGTTGCTGCGGTCGCCTTCGTGTCCTGCAGTCAGGTCAGATCGAGGGTACAAGGTGAAAATACAGTTGCCACAGCAGGGGGCCAAGGCACAGGACATCATTCGGAGACGGGACTCACGATGACCGATGTGAAATGAACGAAAAATGGGCGTGGTTCCGGCGAGACCAACTTGGAAATTTCTTTGAAATGTGACTGGAAATCTGGAACCGCGTAAGACGCCGCGTGATCAGGGCCGGCGGTTCAGGGGGCACTGCATAAGGAGAGGAACCCACATTTCATGACCGTGGACGTGTCGTTTTTACGATCTCCAAAACTCGGAATGAAATCCTTGACACGGACGCCTCGCTTGAGTTTCTTGTGAAGGAGGTCGCATTTATTGAGGAAAAGAATAATTTGGGTCTTTGCGAGCATTGGGGAGGAGCAGACGGAGCGCCAAAGCTGATAGCTGTCCTCCAATCGATTGACCCTTGAGTCTTCGCGTAACTTCTCGTCGAAACAAGAAATCGGGGATAAGAATATGATCGTGTCAACATCGTCGAAGTAAGACGCCCAAACTGCCCGCTAGAACACGATGTCCGGTGAATGCTTGGAAGGTCATGACGGAGCACTTACAGAAGATTTTGTACCACCGACGTCATACATCACCCATTCTCTGCCCTGACCTGAAGGGACACGATCGGACATTGTTGTCAGTGACGTTACGAGCACACACCTTCATCCATGACGAAGTTGTGTTCCTGAACGCCAACAGTCCGAAGGCGAGCACGAATGATGTCGTCATCGCTTGGTTCGTAGTCCGAGGAGGCAATGCGCTCAATGTCGTTCAAGAAACTTGGGTGTGCATCAGAAAAACTTGGGCAGTGCGGATGCACGCGGCACTCACAAGCCAGGTGCATCCTCGATGTGGGCCTTGCGGTGTGTTAGTATTTGTTGAACGATGGCGTCCTCCCAAAGTTTCTTCATATCCTCCCTACAGCCGACGAGAATGTCGGTGATTTCATAGTTTTCATCTTCCCTTCGCCTCGGGATGGGCTCAGGGCAACTACCGTCCTCCCGCGTCAGTCGTAGCTTTTCGAACGCGGATTTCCAACCGTTCCTCGAGATGACGCTAAACTCTCGGGAACGGGCTTTGCTTCTGCAGTCTTGCTCCGTCGGTGCAGGTGCGGTAGTATAAACCTCTTGGGTGCCTGGGCCGAGCTTTCTCTCCAAATCGGTCTGAACTCTTCGGAGAGGCGCGAGGCGTAGTTTCAACAAACGATGTTTGTCAGTGAAACGATAGATGTGGGTATGGGACGAAGGTTCTAAATCCGAATCGGAAGCAGACTCTACGCCGGGTGAACCTCTCTCCCCGTCCAATAGGGACATCTCGCGCAACAGCGCATCAAGAACATGGATGACGTTCTTGATCAGGTTCAGGAATATCACGACGCGCCAGGCCGTCCTGTCCTCGGCCCACTCGTGACGAGCATATTGCAGTTGGAAATCTGAGCAATGGGTCAGCGTCTCTAAATTTGGACGGGTGGGAGAGAGAGCTGACTCTTGAGCGTGGCAGACTTTCCTGATGATTGAGTACGATCAGATAGGAACTGAGGTGGCTGAGCGCGTCGACATACCGCTTTCACTCTGGCCCAGAAGAAGGACCTTGACGGGCTTCTTCTTCTTCTTTAGGGCGATGCGCTCCTGGCGGAGCTGCTCGTCGATAGAGTCGCTCACCCTCCGAGCCTCTGCCTCGGCGCGCTCCCGGACCTCTTTTTCGCCCGGGCTTTCGTTGGTGGGAGGGGCGACGATGGATGCGAAGGGATCATCTGAGCTGCGTGGCATGATTGAGAGACGGTAGAAACATACAAACGAACGGACGAAAGGGAAGAAAAAAAGGATTGGAAGAGAGGGTCGCGTCGTCGCAACGGGCCGTCGTCAACGACAATACGGTATGGCTGGCAGCTTATGAATTTGAAACGGGAGATCCATCGTCTAAACGCCGATGGGCACCAAAGAAGGACAAGTCGCTCGGCGGGGCGCGGTTCGCAAGTACGAACCTGAGCTCACCCTGGAGTGTTCCTCCAACCTTGGACCACTCGAGTCCCTCAGGGCTTCTCTGCCGAGTACCTGACAATGCCGTGAGGCGACGTGCACCTCCATTCTTGCCCACCTCTCAACGTAGCACGCTTGGGCCCGCGACCTCGAGCTTTGGAGACGGGGCTCGCTGGCCATCATGGGCACCCGGCAACTCCCGACTTGCATATCGTCACTCTATTTATTTCCATCTATGTCCTAGTGAGTGGCGGACGCAGGGACGGTAGACAATATAAATTCGTGGTGGTCTGCTCGACGCGCTCCAACGCACTGCAGCTTCGGCATGATGGCAGTGGCGCCAACTTTGCATTTGTTTGGTCTGCAGGTCTAATAAAACGGCGACATGTGACTTTCTCGTGACCTCGCACTCTTACCCCGTGACCAGCACCCACCCGGATCCACCTCGCGCCCCATCGTCCCAGAGTGTACCAATAAATACGATCTTTCATCGCCACTTGTCTGAGCCACAATGTCCCTTCCGGTTAATCCCCAGGCATCGCCGACGCAACAAGGCCCCGCCTCCACCAGCCCCATGCCACCCCTCAGCGCCGAGAGTGCAGGCGTCCTGGATGCTGCGCAGATCGCCAGTCTTGTAAAGCTGCTTTCAAAGGTCTGTATTCGCCCTGTAAATTTTATCGTGCTGCCGTACAATGCGTTCATCATTCACGCACACCACGTGATTATTGACCTTGGTCACGTTATGCAAATGCCACTGGTGCTGATGATGATCCGTCAGGGTGAGCCGGTAGCACCAGAGGTGGCTCAACAATTGCAAACGATTTTTGCTGTCCAGAACACCACTCAACATCAGCTTCCGCATGCTGCTCACCAAATCCCTGTTCCTCACACTGGCTTTCCTCCGGCGCAGGGTATCCCCGGCATCGGTGACCCTGGCCCGTCTTCTCATCCTCGCGGCCCGCCCAATCTAGGTCAGCTCTCCGCGGCGGCGGCTGCCGCTGTACAGACACCCGTGATGCCTCCGGGTCCACCCGTCCAAGAGGGTGACGAGTCAAACAATGATCCCGATGATCCTGACAAACCCAAGGCCGCATCCACGTCCGGTACCGGCTCCGGTCGGACAAGAGGGAATCGGACTGCTGCCATGGGGAGCGATGAGTGGGCTCGCCAGAGGAAGGACAACCATGTATGCTATTCTGTTCGTGACCTGAATCCGGACGCTCATCCTCCTGCCGAACTCAGAAAGAAGTTGAACGCCGACGAAGAGGCAACATTAATGAAGGAATCAACGAACTCGGCCGCATCGTTCCGAATAGCTCTGGAGAGAAAGCTAAAGGAGCGATCCTTGCTCGAGCCGTGCAGTACATCCATCATCTCAAAGAGAACGAAGCGCGTAATATTGAAAAGTGGACATTGGAAAAGTTGCTGATGGACCAGGCGATGGGTGACTTGCAGGCACAACTGGAAGAAATGCGCAGGTTGTGGGAGGAAGAACGTGCGGTGCGGCAAAGAGCTGAAAGTGAGCTGGAAGTTCTTCGAGGAGTCCCTCAGGGCGGTATCGCATCAGCCCCCGGAGCCCCGCCGCGGCCGCCTTCCCAGCCTGCGCCTGCAGATTACAAGTCGCGCTCTCAGTCCGCCGAGCAACAGGAGGGAGGAGTGTCGACACACGAAGCACGAACGGAAGGCGAACCTAGACCAGAGGGGGGTGTCGAGTCGGCGGACAGACCAGGAAAACGGCCACGAGTGGAGTGATGTATGGATGTCCCATTTATGTTAACTTATAACGATGTTCACTCACTGGATTCGTTCATCTTGTACACCCATTACACAATGTGTACTATCTCTTGCAGTTCATCATTTTGTTGCGAGCAAAAAATTGTGCAATGTGTTGATCGCGTCCTTGATGACGAGGCCCGGACATGGTTCTTGGCGAGGGGCGGCGCATAGTATCATTATGACAGGGATTTAGCCTCGTAAGCAGGAACTTATCAGCCGATCCAAGTTTGAATCGGTCATTGTCTCCCAAGGACGGTTTCACAAGGCTAGTTTCCCGAGTTATATCACGGTGTCGCCGAGACTGGGTCCGATGACTTAGTCCTCGGACATGGGTTTCATTCTGCTCGGGTGCTTGACGTATGTATTGTAACACGATGCCCGACCCTCGCCGGGCCTCACGCGAGACCTAGCCCCGCTCTCAGCTCGTCTGCAAGCTGGTCCGCCACCTCGGCGGCGGTGCCTGACGCCATCGCTTCCCTTGCTTCGCTGACGCATCTTTCACACTGGCAGGGACCAAACCCCCATTCCAGCAGCCTTCTGTGGCGCTCCTTGTAATGGCACCGGGGGTCGACGTAGGTGATAAGCAGTTCTTCTCCCGGTTCGATCGCCGCCCTGGCAACGACCGTGATACGCGAGAGTGCACCGTGCTGATCGAAATGGCGCACGGAGATGTTGGGCGTGCATGCGTGATTAAGATGGGAGTGCAGCGTGTACAGGCCGCCGTGCGCTTCGAGATCTAGGGTAAGTTCAGCCATGTCAGCCACAGGGGAGGAACACGGGGATAAGCAGGGGACAGGGGGCACACGCATACTGACTAAGGCTCATCCGACCCAGTCCGCGCAGGAAGGCGTCATACTCGAAGAGGTCTCTCTGTAGCGACTCCGGGACCGGTCTCTTCAATATCCGCGCGAGCCTTTTTTGCTCGTCCGAGGTCTTTGGGGCTTTGAACGTGCAGAGGTACAGCTCGTGCGCCTTTTTCCAGTTTTCGCGGTCGGGCTCTACGCCCTTGTCCCTTTTCGGAGTGATTCAATGGCAATGCACCGCGCAGATCGGCGATGCGACACACCGAAGTGCTCGGAAACGCGCTTCCATTCCGAGTTCAGCAAAGCCCTGGATGACCTGGAGGTCTTCATCGAGCGTGCCGTCGTCTCTCTGGGCGGAGAGTAATAGTCTGCTGGTGCATTGTGCGAGCGCGTGGAGGGCCATCCACTCGCTGTTGCGTGCAAACCTGAGGAGGGCAATCGACGCTGGATTACGAGCAGGGCAGAGGAGTGGGTGCACTTTCTCTGATTGCGCACGACAGTGACGGTTACAGAATACGGCTGGACATGGCACCGAAGAAGCGGGTGCAGAGCATGGCTGATGCAGCGACGGATGACTCCCTAGAGGGGTCGAGCAGAATGCACACGCCCTCGAGGACTTTTGCAAGTCGTATATATCCCTGCATGACCAGCAGTCTAGCACGAATCTTGCAGCACTTTACCACTGGAGGACACACCATTCGGGGGCTAATACGAAAGGATCTTCTTTCCACACGACCTCACCCTCGGATATCCTTTTCGTAGCGACGAGGCCCTTGCCCTTGAAGGCATTGAAGTAGTGCACCTTGACTTTGCTACTCCATCTCGTCACATCCAGGCACTTGTTGAGATGGGACACGGGGTGCGTCACCGATGGACCAGCCCCGTTCTCGGTCGCGACAAGGCCCTCATTCTGCAGCGTCTTTCGGACGCGCTTTTCGCTAACGGTCCACGTCGGATGCGCTTCGAGGAGCAGGGCATGAATCTTCGCGACGCCGAGGGTCGGATTTTCATTCTTTAGTGCAGCCAGTGCGGCGCGGAGGTCCTCGTCTGCGACTGCAACGCGTGCCATGGCACCGATGGTGGATCGATATCGATATCGGTAACGTTATGCCACGGGTAGATCCGTACGCCCTGTCTCGGATTGGCGAGCGCTCCGCGTACAGCAGCAGGCGGAAATGTGGCCGATGGCAACGAACGCCTCCCCCCTTGGCAGCATCAAAAAGGCGTTACAGTTGGTGCCGTTGCCAGCTTCCGCTTGTGGGCAACAGCGACAAGGTTTGATCGTTTAATGTTTTGCTCCAGAGCGTCCTTCAATATCTTGGCTTGGCCACCGCCGCATTAGCCCCTACGTACATAGCCTCCATCGGCATCCTAGGGCTGCAACGAAGGTCTCATTGGAAACTAGAGACACAGGAATGGCGTCCGGCATACGGCGGCTTGTGGGAATGCAGCAACGCGAGACTCCACCGGCGAGTGCCTTCGTACGTCGCACAGCAACACGTCCTTTTGAGGTCATTTTGATGCTGACGGGCCGATCACATGTAGGGCTTCTCAGATGGCAAGAGAATCGGACATCGTATTTCATTTCGACCAATGTGGAGATGAGCGCAGATTCTTGAAGACTGTAGCTCCGCACTTTGTCCCCCGCCGTCGAACTGCATTGTCACTTGGTACCTCCGTACCCAAAGTACAGGAGGTTACGCACAGACTCCGATTGCCATGCCTCCTTGGAACTCGTCGCATGCAATTGCTGTTAAAGGTGGAGACAGGTGACTTCCTGGCGGTAATTTGTTCGGTTCATTCTGCGTCTATTATTGATGATGTGTATGGGGGAATGACTCATGCTAGTGACCCTCGACTGGCTTAGCCATGGCCCATCGATTCATTCACCTCGCACCCCCTGGTATCGCTTCACTAGGTCATACCATTTCAAAACAAAGTACGGTGCTTGTAGTGACTTCATTCAGCTTTGTTGTTGCACAGAGTTCGACGTGGTACGTGGCAGGTATCGATCGCGTATGGAATACCTCTTAGCGACTTTACGCACAGGTGCGGGAAGAGTTATATGCTCAATTAGACTGTCATCCCCCCAGGTGGCCAGTTTCAACATTTGCATCTAGTGACGAGCCTCTCATAGCGTTCCGTTGTTCATCCACCTTCCGACCATTCCTCGAGGACGCAAAGGATGCGGCGCTCATCGTCGATACACCCATCCCAGCTATTTTACTCTCAACCTTAGAGTTAAAGTCGTCAGAATGCAATGACCTCGGCACGGTAGACGTTGCGCTCAGCATCGGCACCCGCATCCTTTCCAGGCGACCGGTCCCGCTCAGCGCGACCTGCGGCTGGCAAAGGTGGCGATTCCAGCTGCTCACTCCACAGGACTATTGTCTTTCGTTCGACTTGTATCTCGAGAAGAATTTGTCGTGCATTAAGGTGGATTTAATACTGTATGTATGCTCCATCTACCCTTCGTGTGGTGTGAAGCCAATGCATTCACGGATTCACCCGATCCCTCCATATGAAAATGCCAGTCTTTGAACATGTTGACTGATACTTTAGTTATGAAATGCGATCACGCATCGTCGGCTTGAACGTTCTCATCGACCCTTTACTTGAGAAGTTACCTGCCGCTACCCAGCAAGTCGAAGCTTACAGCTCACTTCCCAACCTTCTTTGGGACGCTGCTCACGAACTCCGGCCCCCTCAGTGCTGCTCGAAGCGCGTATGACATGGTCTATGAGGTGGATGGCTATCATCCGGTCTTGGCCATCCAAGTTGCCAGGTAAAGCATCTCGCATGTTCCTTTCATGAATCACTGAATCTACTTGAACGCAGGATTACCACTTCACGCCTTACGTGGAGAGTGCCGGTATCAGACTCGAGGACGTATATCCCGTTTGCATGAATGCAACGTTCTCGCTCGTCTAGCATGCGGGGTGTACGACTGACTTTGTTCGCTGCAGGTGTGACAATTACCAGGGCAGCGTTGACGATATCACGACTCGTATCCAGACTTTCAAGGACAGACTCACCATCCTCGGTTACGACCATACCAAGACTGCGTAGGCCACACCCCAGCCTTTGGCAGCGGCGCGTAAGTCGCCCTACGAAATCCGGCATGCGTACATGACGTTTTCCTGCAATGCAGTTTCTAGAACACGACACAGACAAGCCAACAGAGTATCGCGTCTTTCGGCCATGGCGCGACAGGTACGACACAACGTTGTCGTTTGTCGAAAGCACGTGCACACGCCTCTTCAGGCTCGATCTCCTACCAATGCCCGACGGCGGCGGGCAACGTGACGACCAACAAAGGCACGGTCATGCGTTTTACCAGCATCACCGCCGAGTTATCACTCTCTTGTCGACCCCAAGGCACCGCACGCAACGTTCCACGTCGGAGGCGTCGACACGGGCCTGTGGCACAACGGCGTAACGTACCCGCTCTTCGACCAGGCTCAACTTTAGACCGAGGAGCGCTGGGACCTATACAGCGACGCCACCAGAGCGAGTTTGGGGGTCGTTCAGGTTCGTCGCGGGTACTGGCGGTCATGTGGATACTTTTTTTTTTGCCGGGGAATTCAGGTCGCTCGTGGTGGGTGGTAATTGGTCTGACCGTGCCGGCATTGTCCGTGTCACAGCAATCCTCATATCGCTACCCTTGTAGTATGTAACGTCGCCGAAGCTCTGGTTCAAACGTCGAGGTCACCCTGACCAAATCGTCCGAGCCACGGCCCTGGCTCAGCCCGATGGCATTCGGATGCGTTCGTATGAGCCGTCGATCGGTCTGAACCATCGCCCACAGGTCCGGGAATGTGGCGGGCCCCCTGAGGCAGCGATCACTCGCACTGTGGGGTGGATCGCCGATCACCGCCCAAGAAGAGGCCATCATCGAGCCAGCGGGTCGGAAACATCCCGACGGAGCGGCAGCCCCCTAACAAGATACGCCGCCGAAAAGACCACAACCGGATCACGCACTTATGCGACACCTCTGACACACCACGTGGTGCGATGTCTTTTGAATATTGGATCCACACCCACCACATCAACGGGGTCACTCCGAAGGGAACGTCACAGTATAGATACCAATGGCCCCAGCGCCAAGGCTCATCCCATTCGCGTCCGCTATGATATCTGGCCCCGCTGAAAAGATTCGCTCGACCTGCCGCGTGTTCGTCACCTCGTCCAGGCCAACGTCGGCCCAGGGCACGTACATCTCAGCTGCCGATGCGTTGAAATTCCCGACGAGGAGCAAGTACGTCGTGCCATCGTGCCAGAGGCCTGCGTCGAACGTCGCATGCATCATATCGGGGGTCGACGAGGAATGCTCGGCGACGGTGCCAGTAAAATGCATGGCCGTGCCTTCGATGGTCGTCGCATTGCCACTCGTCGTCGGATACTGGAAGGAGATCGAGCCTGGAGACATGAGCATGTTTTTCCCGACAGAGGATGGTATGGGGTCATACCAGTCGCGCCATGGCTAAAAGAGGTGATGCCCATCGCAGCCCATTCGCCACTAGTTGGCGTCGTGTTCCAGTAACTGTAGCAGGCAAACGTCAACGTATGCATGCCAGATTTCGCAGGGTGACTTACGCACCGCTGCCAAACGCCTGAGGCGTGGTCCATACGGTCTTGGTGCGGTCGTAACCGAGAATATTTAGCTGGTCCTTGAACGTCTGGATCCGAGCCTTGATATCATTGACACTCCCCTGACAGTTGTCGGACCCGCAGTGACCAAAGTTGGACGTACATTCCGTATGCCAGATGTGCGAGAACGTTGGATCGATACTGATGGGGTATGCATCCTCGAGCACGATATCCGCGCCCTCTAGGTAAGGCGCAAAGTTGTAATCCTGCATTCAAATAGATCCAGTTATTGGGACACAGGGAAACGAGACGGTTTACCTGGCAATTCAGTACGATCGAGACGGGGTGGTAACCGTCCAATTCATAAATCAAGTCATACGTATTACGAGCAGCGTCCAAGGGGTCGGAATTCCCGTCAGGTTCGTGAGCGGTCTCCCAGAGAAGAAGATTAGGAAGCGAGCTGTAACTTTCGACTTGCTGGGCAACCGCAGTCAAGTTCTGGTAATTCCTACGAGCAAAGAGAGGCTGAGAAGGAGGAAACACATCGTACGCTAAGCGGCGACGACGTACGATCGCATATCATAAATCAGGTATAGTCCAAGCTCCACAGTTCTGTTGATAACTTGCTCGAACAGGGACGCATTATCGTACGGAGGGATCGGATGAATCTGTGATGGCGTTAGCTAATGAGCTTACACCACGGCAGAGAGGATGTAGATCTTACAGTGTTAAATCCATCTGCCTTGAGTTGGTCAATGAGCGATAAATTCTTTGCGAGATGCTGGTCGAACGAGACGTAGAACCCCTGCGGAATAAACGGTCGGAAATCCTTTGCCATCGGCAGGTCGTGCCCACAACGCGCCCGTCCTCAAGTCGGTCTTCACCACGGATCCTTTGGTATCCGGAAGGTAAAGAAGTGATGTGCTGGTCGAAGAGTGTTATGTGGCAGGGGATGATGACGTCCCTGCTTGATATGTGGCATTGCAAGTCACGTTGTAACCGGTCTTTTGTGCCGACAAAGAGCGAAAATCTCATATCCGGTGGTGTTAAGTGGAACTTCTTGCCTGGTAAAGACACGATCACCGATGCTGATCGTAACGTCCAGCATGCCAAGGTCATCGCAGTCCCGAATCTGGACCCAAACCTGAGAGCGAAACGGGCAAGGCACCTTGAATATACTGGTAAACAATGGATGTGCCGATGATGAACGTAGCATCCCTTCCGTCCTCCTCGAGATAAGGTCGGAAGACAGGTGAACAGCGGAACGCTATCAGGGGCTCGTTACTAGATGCAAGTAGTTGAAACTGGCCACCCGGGGGAACGATAGTCTGATTCGGCATATAATTCTTCCCGCACCTGCGTGTGTAGAGTGTCAGGACATTCTACGCGCGATCAATGCCTGACACGTACCATGTCGAGCTCTGTGCAAAAACTGAGCTGAGTGAACTCGCTGCAAGCACAACGCATGGAATTCGA
This sequence comes from Xerocomus cyaneibrunnescens, assembly GCA_038088975.1. NCBI lineage: Eukaryota > Fungi > Basidiomycota > Agaricomycetes > Boletales > Boletaceae > Xerocomus > Xerocomus cyaneibrunnescens. The sequence goes on from JBBPJY010000768.1 coordinate 11,348, forward strand.
GCACCGTGCTTCATTTTTAGGTGCTATAACCAATGGGAGTGACGCCCGTGAGCTGAGGAAAATGATGAGCCACAGTCAACTAGCAACATCCTTTATACCGAGATTCCACCCCTTTCACGCCACTGACCATAAATAAGGGATCCGGGTGGAATCATGGCAGTAGTGGCTTTTATACGTTATACTGCAAACAAATAAGTGATGAGTTCGTGAAAGGACATGCATCGTGGTATTTGTGGGTGCGACTTCCTCTCCTGTATTGCCATAGGACTCGTTTTGGAATGATTCGAAAAAGGCATCGCATCGAAAAAAGCCCAGGGGAGGCGTGCTTCATCCACCAGCGTTCCAATGCTCGGACGGCTTTGAGCGCAAAAAGGAGGCATATCCTCAGATGAGTGCGTCCAACACCTGCGACATCGTCGGACGACACGTTCAGAGGGAACGCCGCACGGCGTTTGTGAGGAGGAGTGGTCCAGTTACCAATAACTCTCTACAGTCATGTCACCATCACATTACGAGTCCCCTTCGAAGGACAAAGAAAAAGAAACATATTCTTGCTTGCCATCAACATGTCGCCGTTCAACGAGATCGTTTACGAGCGATATGTACATGGCAATCGTACCAAGGCACATCGAAGACCGGTCAATCGGGGAGAAGACTAATAGTCTGAAACTGTGATCTAGGCCTCAAATCGTGGTCCGTATGCACTTGGACGGATAAATAATCCTGCCTACGCTTAGGTCGTCCCATCCGACTCGCTAGGATAATGCAGTCGAATACCGGGACGGAGAGATGTGGCAGCCACCATCCTGCGCAACGATGAGCAGTGGATCGCGGGACGGTTCAGATACGATGCGACGACATGCGGCGAGGAACGAAATTGAGTGGAACCTATCCCGCCGATAGACAGCATGAGAGATCCGCGTGCAGCGGCCGTACGAAACTGTTAGCATAGTTAGAGTAGGGGCCCGTTAGACACGCGAAGATGGAAGGTGGTGGAATGAGTTGAACTATGGGCGCTCCTGAGAATAGAGCGTGGCCCGACGCTGATCTCCATGCATGGTTACTCGTTGGTTTTTACCCTTGTTCGATTTGAAATACGAGCATCCCGAGTCTGGCTTCTTCGTGCATCTAGGAATGAGCCCGGGGCTTGGTCTTATTCTCCGCTAGTAGTACTTGAATATGACCGCATCGTTGGACGTGTGATGTTGCAGTTGATTGTTGTGATCCGACCAACCGTTGGGTACTAGTAGGTTGACCAGTGAAGTTATCAGCACAGCCTCTGTCCGTCCTGGGTCATGTTTTCATGGTGACCTATTGAAGTACTAAGCGACTCAGTGGTCATGTCGTATGCATACATCGTTATAGGTCCAATCAAGCTACTAATCTACTGTATGTCGACCATGCGGATGCAGTCCATCAGCTCGCCTAACGACGTCTCCTCGCGAACTTGAATCGTGATCAAACTATCCGTCGCAACACGCCTGTATTGCACACGCCCCAGCGGCGCAAGCAGCAAACCGCAAAAAGACTGCCTGAGCCGGGCGACGAGCCGCAGTGCGCGCGTGGCAGGGTCACAGCAAGCAATACCGCACGAAAAGTCCCGATCGAGGAGGGGACTAATCCAAGGATGTATTAGAAGTAAACCCTCCATCCTCGACAAATTGTCATTGGTCTTGATCTCCACATCTTCGAGCATCGATGTCCTTGCACGATAAACGGGGAGGTTCGAGTCGAAATGTGATTCCGAGAGGGGGGTGAGGTCAGTAACGGGAAATGTGATTCCAGGGAGTCTGAGACGACCAGCGACGAGCGAGAG